>APFE030050336.1:138113-186389 GCA_000404065.3 Pinus taeda
TCAATGTTACAATACATATTTATACATGCCAAAGCATCCAATACCATGGACCGAAAACCATTGTGTCCAAAACCATGGGTTGAAAACCATTGCGTCCAAAACCATGTGCGAAAATCATGCACAAAACCATAGGTAGGTCCACCCAACCTAACATAGGGTCCAAAACCAAAATTTTTCAGGGCACTGCCTCGGACCCCATAGAGTGGGGTTACCTACACCTCTCAAACCCTCTGTGACTCCCCCTACTACGCAATTGGCGCAACAAAGGGGGGAATTTGCACCCCTTCTAACCCCCTGGTTAACTACGTGGGCTAGTCATGGAAATAATATAACACAACCCAACATCTACATGATATCTCTTCTTTCTATGGATGCCTTACTATGAAATATGCAAAATTCTTGTTTTTCAAGCTCGGTTATCTAGTTTTCATCGTTATGTTTATGTCTTCCTAAGCTAATGAAATCATGTTTACTTATGCTCATTATTTTCTTCTACACTTTCTCCTCTATACTATACTGACAATATTCAAAATACACCATGGCTTCTGATATCTAGCTCCTTCTCATATTTACTCCTGCACTCCTATAGCCTAAACCTATTTGTGGCTTCAAACCCTAAGTTCAACAAACCCTAAAACTCAAATTTTCACAATTAAATAAACAAATACACATATCTAGCTTAAAATTCATTTGCTTTAAAGTCATCTCATTGAGAAAAGACTTAGAGAGATCCCTCTCACGCTCCGTAGGGCTAGCTACTGAGCTAAAGTGGTTTGAGATTACCCTTCTCAATTTCCTTTTCAGCCAAGGAGATTGTAAGGACTAACATTTTTGGTGTCGCTATCGGGGAACGACAGTTAAATCATTCCTGGGAAATATCTAAGAGATTTCAAAGAACTGATCTATAGTTCACAACTTCCAGTATTCAAAGATAGGCTGAATTCATAAATTTCATCAGATTAGGGTATATACATTCTGGCTTCCAAAAGGCATACCAGGTCAAACCCTGACCCAAATTCACCCTTCATTATTGAAGATCTAGAAATACTGCTTAGAAAACTTAGATTACCTATCACTAAAAGTGCAATACAAAAAATTAAAATAACAACCTCACTTCCTAAAAATTTGTTTGCCTTTGAGCAAATTCCTTTAGATAGAATTATCTCTTTCTAGGTCGAAGTCTGAGTATTGTATTTCTAAAGTGACATTAGAGCCTTTAAAGGTTGAAACTCACTCTATTTCTTCAAAATATTTGTTTGCTAAAATTGATCATGAACTATGGTTGAATTTTGACAAGCTTCAAACTCTTGCTGACCAACTCCAGACCACTACTAAAAAAGCTTTTGTCCAATATCAACTTGAATACTTGGCCACTGCTTCATCTTTTGTTTCGCCTCCAAGCACATCTGCTACATCTCCCAAGACTTCAGTTTCATCATCTTTCATATCACCTCCATTTGTTCCATCTTTTCCTTTACAACCAATTGTAGTAGCTCCACCACCCCCATCAGTATCATCATCTTTACTTACACAGTCCATTGTATCACCTCCACTATTTCCAGTAGCATGGCGAGATTTTCACTTCTTGCTACCTGCTCAAATTTTTGCTTTACCTCAGAATTATGATCAAAGACTCCCTTTGTTTGATGGAAGTGCAAAAATTACATCTCGGCAGCATGTTGACAAGTTAATAGATTTCATTGATTTAGAAGAAATTAATGAAGATAATGCCAAGATGAGGATTATAGAGCAAAGTTTCTCAGGAGATGTTAAGAAATGGTTTCGAAGTATGGCTGCTAATTCTGTTAATAGTTCTCAAAGATTGATTGAATTATTCTTATCTCATTGGCAAGAGAAGAAAATCCATTACAGATATTGGTTGAGTATAATTCAATGAAAGGAACCCAAATGAAACAGTTTAGGGATTTAGAGCAAGATTCAAAGCAGTGTACAATTCCATACCTGATGATATGAAGCCTCCTCCTGGTCCAGCTCTTCTTCATTATCCTGATGCTTTCGATCCGAACATGGCATACTAGCTGAGAGAGAGAGATCCTAGTACTCTTGAAGAGATGCAGCAGAATGTGGTCAGTGTCGAATCCAATTTTCTCATCAAGAAGTCAAAATCAAAGCCAAAGAGGACTGAGAAGAAAGATGTCTTTAAAGAAGAACCCGCATCATCTTCTAGAGTAAAGCTTGATAATCTGATAAAAACTATAGAGAGGATGATGGATAGAATATCCATAACTAATCAACAAGAAGAACCTTCGGTGAGGAATCCTAACTTTTGCAGACAACAACAGTAGTTCAGAAATCGACAGAAAGAGCAGCGAAACCAAGATCCTCAAGGTCAAGTAAGAGCTCCATTTCAGCAAAATTTTACTGAAGGCCAGGAAGAAGATGAAGAAGAGATTGTAGAATCAAATCACTTCTTTCAAGAAGATGAACTACCTACTTTCCTAACAAAAGAAGATCAGTTTTCCGAAGATTCTCTCATACCTTGTGATCAGCGATTTGTGCTTGCAAGTGACGATTTGTGGGTTGTTTAAACTGATGAGTACCAAAGAGGATATTAGAATGCCCTTATCCATCTTCAAAAGCAATACAATTTGAGGAATATAAATGTACCTGTTACTCTAACTCAGAGAAGACAAAATGTACAAAAAGACACACCAAACAAGGAAACTGCTCCTGCAGGTCAAAATAAAGAGAAGGACATTGTCATACTGAATCAGGATAGAACAAATGAAGCCTCTACCAGCAATGTGAGGAAAGACAGAATTGAAAATTGAAAGCCACAAGAAGGAGTCACAAGCTAAAGGCCAAGTAGAAAAGAAAGACATCGCTGCAAAAAAGGTAGAAAAGCAATCTAATCTTTTTAGTTTGGAAAATCAAATTGCTAAATTGAAGATTGTTATTCCCCTCACTGAATTAGTGAGGAATGACAAATATAAATTTCAGATTGTAAATATTCTTAAGTTTGACCAGATGTCTGATACAGTTAATGTAGTTGATGATGAGCCAGCAATCATTTTTGGTCTAGCCTTAGAAGGAGCTCCTGAAGATAGTGAAATCCCTACTTTTTATTTGATTCTTAAACTTCATGATTTTATCCTTCATAATGCCATGCTAGATTCTAGCACCTCACATAATCTTATGCCTAAAGCCATCATGGATAAACTAGGATCGAGTATCACCTGACCCTGCCATGATCTTTATTCCTTTGATTCCAGGAGAGTGTAATGCCTTGGCCTCATTAAATACTTGGTAGTGTCCTTGGACCAAACCCGACCAAAAATGTACTCATGGATGTATTAGTTGCCGATATTCCTCCTAGGTTTGGCATGTTGCTTTCAAGGTCTTGGGGAGAGAAACTAAAGGGCACTCTGCAGCTTGAATTTTCATATGCCATTATCCCTGTTTTTGGTCAACTGTGGAAATTTTATAGGGAAAAGAAGATGAAATTTATGATCAGCAGTAATCAGAAGCCAATCATTCGTCCTATACATGTTGTCCATACTGATCTTGATTCTTTCATTTTATTTAACGATATGAAATCTGTTGATGATGAAATTCAGCTAGTGGAAATTTCATAATTTCCCAAGGTCATGAGCAGCATGCATGAAGTTATTACAGTAGAAGGTAAAGAGGTTAGTGAAGAGTGTTTTCAGCTAGTAAATTCTATTGAGGAAATTGAAATAATAGTGCATAAAATAGAGAGTTTTGAGATAGCTGGTCAAATTATAAAAAGCAAATAGTCCAGTCTTCAAAAATCCTTTTTCGGGATCAAGAAAATAGTCTTTGGACCATGGAGTTTGATGGTGCATCAAGAAGATAAGGAGCATGGATTGGTTTCTGGATACATGGTCCATTACATTAGTCAAATAAAATCCCTTGAAATGTGAGAATGAGTTCTTACAAGTTGGCTTTTGAGTGTTCAAACAATGAGGCTGAGTATGAGGCATTGATTGTTGGCCTCAAAATTCTGAAAAAGTTGGGAGAAAAAAAGATTTATTTTTATGGTGACTCACAATTAGTAATCAAACGAGTCAAAGGGGAATACCAGGCCAATCACCCAAGAATGAGAGTTTATCACAATGTTGTACTTGACATCCTCAAGACTTTTTCAGAATACACTTTGTCTCTTATTCCTAGAACGCATAATGTCATAGCTGACTCACTCGGCACTGCAGCAAGTATGGTGAAGATCCATATTCATCCTAAACAGAAGCACTCCATCCATGTCAAACATCGCCCAACTGTTCCAGATAACATGAGATTTTGGCAAGTGTTTGGGGATGATAAACATATAAACAGTTTTCTGCAATTGGAAGGAGAATTTCAGAATTCTCACATTGATGATGCATACAATTTGAATGATCTAAACATCCACTTAGCTGATATTGAAGTATTACAGCTCAAGGAAAACAACATTCCAAGAGGCTTGGTGTCTTTGGAAGAGTTATTTTACCATGATGATGTCGCCAAGAAGCCCACCATGGTTCCTACAGAAAAAGGAGATGTAAATATTGGCTTGGTTGATAACCCTAAAATGGTCAAGTTATCAAAGTCCTTATCTCCTGAAACAAAAAGTAAGTACACGTCTTTAATGAAATAATTCGCTATGTATTTGCTTGGGACTATTCAGATCTGAAATTTTATGACAAAAGTATCATTCAGAACACCATTCCTATTAAGCCCAATCAAAAGCCATTTTGCCATAAATTAAGGAGGATCAATCCCAAGTCATTTCCATCAATTGAAAAAGAGGTAAATAGCCTTTATAAGTCTGGAATTATAGTCCCTATTTGATTTTCTGAATCGATGTCTAATCTAGTGTCGGCAAGAAAGAAGAGGGGAAATTCATCTATGTATTGATTTTAGAACTCTGAACAAGGTGTCCTTGAAAGAAAATTATCCTCTGCCCAAGATGGAACACATACTCCAGAGGGTAGTTGGATCCTCTAGGATGTCATTACTAGACAGATACTCCAAATACAACTAAATTTTGGTACACAAGGATGATCAGGTTTACGAAAGACTTTTCGACATAAATCACATGGACAAATGAAATACCATGTGATTTACGCATAAAATGACAAATGAAATACCATGTGATTTACACCGAAGACAAATGAAATACCATGTGATTTATGCCAAAAAATATTTCGTAAACTTGATATGGATCATAGAAGCCTCAATTCAACAAAAGGATGATCAACTCAAGACAACCTTCACAATGCCATGGGGTACATTCATGTATGCCAAGATGCCTTTTGGGTTGAAGAATGTGGGAGCTACTTTTTAGAAGGCTATGGACATAGCTTTTGCTAATGAAAAAGATGTATTTATGGTTATCTATTTAGATGATCTTACAGTGTTTTCAAAATCTAATGAAGATCATTTATATCATTTAAGAATTGTTTTTTAGAGATGCAGAAAATTTGGCATCTCACTTAACCCAAAGAAGAGTTTGTTCACCGTGGAAGAAGGTAAGATATTGGGACACATCATCTCTAAATATGGCATCCGCATTGATCCTACAAGAGTGGAGGCCATTCAACAATTAGACTTCCCAAAGAACAAGAAAGAGATTCAATCTTTCAATGGGAAAATCAATTTTCTAAGAAGACTCGTTCCTATTCTAGCTGAGCACTTGAAAGAAATGACAAACATGTTGAAGAAGGACAATGAGTTAAAGTGGTCTTTAGAGGCTAATAAATCATTTCATGTAGTGATTTTTGCATTATCTACCACTCCTATTTCGATTAACCCAAATTACACTTTAGATTTCATCATCTTTTCCTTTGCATATGAGCATACATTAGCAGCAGTCCTAATCCAGAAGAAAGATCACAAAAATGAGCAGCCCATAGCGTTTTTTAGTTACACTATAAGAGATGTAGCACTAAGTTACAATATCATTGAAAAGCTAGCCTTATCTTTGGTGAAAGCTCTCAAGGATTTCCAAGTTTATATTTTGCATTCTCACACCATTGCTTATGTTCCTACTGCAACAGTTAAAGAAATTCTTGTGCAGACAAATAATGAAGGCAAAAGAGGAAAGTGGATTGCAGCCATGCTAGAGTATGACTTGTAGATAAAGCCTACAGAGCTCATTAAAGGACAAGGTTTAGCTAAACTCATGGCTGAATCAAATCTACATGCACTAGACATCAATTTGATTCTTGCACTTTCAGAAGAACAAGAAGAAAACGATCCTTTCCTACGTGTGTCAGATATGTTCATTTGCTCACCTTGGTATTCCAACATTGTCTATGTCTTGCAGCACTTGAATCCCCCACTGGAAGTCCCCAAAGGTAAAGCTAGATCACTGAAACTAAAGGCTTCTAAATATCGTATTCTAGATAGTGTTTTATTTTGGAAAGATCTTGGTGGTGTGATTTTGAATTTTTTGGCAGAAAATGAAGCTAAGGATGTCATTAAGAATTTCCATAAACGATACTATGGTGATCATCACTTTTGGAAAACTACAGCAAACAAGATCTTAAGAGGCAGCTTCTATTGGCCTACCCTCTTTTCTGATGTATACAAAATAGTCATGAGCTACCATGAATGTCATATTTTTCAAGGAAAGATAAAGCTTTTGCCATTACCATTACAGCCCATTTTAATTTCAGCTCCTTTTCAGCAGTGGGGTCTTAATTTCATTGGCGAAATCCATCCTTCATCATCAACACAACATAAATGGATGTTGACAGCCACCGACTACTTCACAAAGTGGATTGAAGCAATCCCAGCCAAGAAAGTTACTGATTATGTCATCATTCAATTCATTGAGTCTAATATTTTGTCTAGATTTGGTTGCCCACAGAAAATAATTACTAACAATGTTGTTGCTTTCAATTAAAAATAAATGGTGGACTTTTGTGCCAAATATCATATTGTGATAAGACATTCTACTACTTATCATCCGCAATGGAATGGTCTTGCTGAATCTTCCAAACAATCCTTGGTTAACATCATCAAGAAGGTTCTAGAGGTGAACAAGAAGAACTGGTATAAAAAGCTCATCAATGCCTTATGGGTGGACAGGCTCAGCACTAAAAAATCAATACCTATGTCCCCTTTTTAGCTAGTGTATGGAGTTGATACATTGTTTCCTTCATCTCTTGTTGTCCTGGTCATGAAAATTCTGCAAAAATTAGATAGTGAGACTAATGACATACAAAGGAGGATAAATCAGATGATTCATTTACAGTAGACAAGGGAAGAGGTTCTTCATAACACATCCAAACTCCAGTTGAATATTAGAAATATTTATGATCGCAAGACCAAGGAAGACAATTTCAATCTAGGAAATGTGGTTCTTCGGTGGGATGCTAGAAATGAAGAAAAGGGCAAACATGGCAAGTTTGGAAACTTATGGAAGGGACCTTACAAAATTTTTGTCTTCAGAGGGAAGAATGCTTTCTTATTGGAAGAAATAGATGGAAGAGCTTATTTAGGAGGAGCGACCAATGGTAGGCTTCTCAAGCATTACTATATCTAAAAAAAAGCCCTGGAAATTCATCATCATTGTATATACTGGTGTGTATTTTATTTCCAGCAATTTAGGTGGTTGTCATAGGAGTTTGAAGCCCGAAGTGAAGACCCTAAGGCTTCTTAGGTCAGCCACTATTTTGGTTTTTATTTACTTTTCAGTCTTTGTCATGTCAGAAGGTCAGTCGGTTTTAAGTCAAAAGTTTGTTTTCATGCATGTTGACTCCATTGCCCAATGGATAAGTTTACTTGGTCTACGATGTTCTTGACACCTCCAAGGAGATGCCATCCCCAATTGGAGCCAGTGTTAGTGTCAGTCTTGTTAGCCTGTCACCTGGATCAAATGTGTTTTTACTATGCTTGTTGAGACTATCAAAATCAATTTATTTTTTATGTCACTAAGTTTACACAACAAAATTTGATCATTGTTTGGTCATTCTAGAGATGAGGTCAATATTTTGGAAATTCACTCATGTTGATCACCTATCACACTTTTATGGAGGTGTCATAATAAAAACATGTCAGTCATCATCATCATTCCATTTAGTCTCAGGTAATTCATTAGGTCGCTAGGGTTTCCAAGGTCCATCATTTTCATGAATAAATCCAGCAGTGAATAGAGAATGACAAGCAACCCTTAGGTATTGATTTATGAATTTTAACACTTTCATCATGTTCTCATGTTCAAAAAGTTCCAGAAGAAGGAGTTACAGCACTCAGGGAAGTAAAAGGCAGCTCAGGTTTTCAGTGGTAAAGTTAACTCTGTTTTCATAAGTGAAAAATCAATTTTTAAAGGATTGTCGGTCCCATTTATTTTTTAAAAAGAGAAATAATTTTCCCTATATAAACTCAAAATCCCCCAAACTTGGTTCATTTACCTCCAATTCACTCTTGAGTATCGAGCTATCCCTTCCAAGAGAATTAAAAAATCGGTTTCCTAGGAAAAATTGGCAAAAATCTTGAGGCGTTGCACTCAGGAACAAAGTGTTGCGCGTAGAGGAGAGGCGTTGCACTTAGAAAAACTGCATTGCGCACAGGTGTTGTGCTCAGGACAAAGTGCCAAAAATTCACCCAAAACTCTCCCAAATTTCATTTTTTGGCTTGCAAGATTAATTTAATTGACTTCTAAACCAAGAGATAAGTAAGTACACCATCATTATCCCTCATTTTTTTTTCAAAATCATCACATGTCAATGATTCTTCAAATTAGGGTTTGTAGTGAAATTTTACATGGGAAATGATAGGGTGATAATGGCCATTTTTATTTTTGGTTTCTAAAACACGTAAAATGTTTTCCTACACCTTCATACATTTTTAATAAACCATTTTAACCATTTAATCTACCTCAAAACAAAGTTTTATCCCTGAAAAAGAAAAACCCTAGCTCATTCCTAGAGGTTTTTTGGGCATTTTTCATTACAAACCATGTTTTTCCTCCTTCCAAGCAAATCACTCTTCCACTGTTTCTTCACTCATTTTCATCATTTTCCAAAGTTCATATCCACATTTTTTAAACCCCCTCTATCATTTTGTCAAAATCCACCTTCACATCACTTCATTTCCATTCATACCTCACACTTTATTTTTCATTGCCTGCTACTAGGGTTTTTTGTCATCATGGAGGCAAAATCTTCACCATAGAGGAAAAGAAATCATAAGGGAGGGAAGATCCTCAGATATAAGCCATCAAATTGTAATGAAATCAACTCCTATCCTTTCATCAAACAATGCTTTGAGGATGTACATTACTTAGAGTTTTGCAAAAGAGTGAGTGAGGTGGGGTTTCATGAACAATTAATAGATTGGGTGGCAACTCAGTTGAAGGGTGAAAGTGTTGTCATTGCTGGTGTTGAGTTCATTTTTTCAATGGCCTCCATCTCACTTGCAACAGGTTACCGAACAATGGTGACTATTGGTTCAAAGGAATGAGCCTAGATCTTGAATACTACAAGCCTTTCTTAAAAACACCATACAAGGAAAAACATGCTCACATTATGCCTTTCATATACTTATTAGAGAAATATGCCCCTTTGATGAAGATTGTCATGAGGTTTTTTACATGTGAAGGAAGATTTCTAGGTTGTATGCTTATCATATTCGCCTCCTGATGCATTTCACCTCTCAAAAGCCACTCAACATGTGTAACTACCTATCTAGGAGCATTTCAAAAATGTCGGAAAAGATACAAGTGAAGGACAAAGAGCACTCCCCAATCTTATTTCATCACAGTCTAATCAAAAGTATTGTCCTTCACCAACTTGCAAAGAAAGGTATGGCTTGGGAAGCCTTTTTGGAAAAATCCCTGAAATGGCATGAAGCCAATGTAGCAGCTCAGTGTTCTAGTGTACCAAAACAACAAATGGAGGTGGGGTCCTCTAGAAAATCATTGGAGAAAACCCAAGTACCTAAGCCTGAGGTGACTAAAGTGTACAAGAGAGGACATAGGCTTCTGTTTTCTTCTCATGGAGAGAAAGGGTCCAAGCCTTCTTCATCGACATAGACTGGCAGTGAAAGATAAAGACACAGTTGAGCATGAGTTTGAGCTAGTTGATTCAGAGGCAGAGGATCAGACTTCAAGCATGCGACAGACAATCAGAGATAAGGACTATCAGATCAAGGAGCTTACAATCAATATGGAAAGAGAAAAATATGTCATTTCATTCCTTGAACAGGAGAATAGTCAGCTCAAAGCAAAGGAATTGATCATGGAAAAAGAACAACCCAAGTGATTGCAGCAGGTTGGCAAGGGAAAAGAGATCATAGAATCAAGCGAGCCTGAAGGATCAAAAGGGAAAGGAAAGAGGAAAAGGCCAAGAATAAGGGGCTTGAAGAAAGCTTTGCAAGAAGAGGAAAAACACGTCCTATTGAATGAAGACATGGACCTAGAAGATAGAATTTCTCTTGAGGTCAATCAAGACAAGGAGTATTGGCTCAACAGGGTGAATGAACACTTCGAGAAGCTCCTTGGGAAGGCAAACAGAGATAATCAGTTTCTCAGACATATGGCACACCACTACCAAGCTCAAAACATGATCGCCAATGTCATGGTAAAGCAACTTGAAAACAAGCTCAAGGAAGCCAAAAAAGACCAAAAGGATGAGGGAAACTTGGAGATGCTTGCTAAAGCATCTATGAAGGTCTATAAAACATATTTTTACACCTTCCATCCAATTTTGAGCAAATTCTAAGCACTTAAATTTTTTTGAGAATTTTTGGGCTAAATTCAAAAAATCAGCTGCTCCAGAAGGCGCTGCACTTTTTCCTCAAGCCTCCATTTGAGGAAGGGTATACATTTTTGTAGGTCTATTTCCATCCTCTAAAAACCCACTTCCTCATATTTTGCAGAGGTGGCTCAGTTTTGGAGAAAAGTGTAAAAAAGTGGCAAAAAACTAGCATTCTCGACCCTTTTTTGACAAGCGCTGCGCAGAGGGAGCGACCTTGGGAGAATGGATATTGGAAGGCCTTCCAATTGTCCAAATTAAAAAATTCAAACTGATCTAGAAACTAGACTTGAAGGGATAGTTGACCATTCTCTCATTTTTGAATTTTGACCCCTATAAGGCACTTGACAATCATCCCAAAGTCGGCATTGCGCTTCTGCACTTTTCTGTCTTTTAATTTGTAAATTTCACTGTGTAATATTTCTAGTTTCCAATTTGACTTGGTCAAAGTCAAACCTCTTTATGTAATGGCACTAGTTTCGAGGATAGGTGATGTAGGCATGAATAAATGTACATCATAGGTTTTTTTATGTTTATTAGGCCTCATAAAATAAGCAAACTCCTAAACAAATTCTCCATGAAGTGTTTGAGTTTCATCTTCTCACTCTCACCTGTTGGTTGAGAGAATCTTGGAGTCAGTTCCTCCACCAAGGAATTCGACTCTTGAAGGTGGGAAAGTGGTCTAGGAGAGTCTATATGTATCATTTCTCTTCAGGAGAATGTTGGTTCAGGTGCACAACAAAATTAATTAAAAATAACACAGCAGAACAATCAAGCACATAGGAGACAGTTTTTAACGTGGTTCACCCAACCAATCTGGGCTACGTCCACCAAACATAGGCATCAGGAGTTTATTAATCAAATTGGAGATTACATCAAGAAATTCTCACACAAACCTCTCACACTCTTAGCAAACCATCCGAATGGTTGCCTGTTATATAGCATGGAGAATCTAACAGCTCATTAACTCCCTCACATCAAATATAGGAGGCATTAACTCCCTCCCAACAACCTAGAGCTAATCTAGGACCTGAATTCCTATTGTTGTCAACAGCTGAGATTTTTCCTATTTTGTTACAAACAGAAAATCTCAACATAATCGAGAGCTACAAGAGGAACTGAATTGAATTAAGATGGAAGAGAAGTGTAGGCTGGCAATCTGGGAGGCACTTTAGAGGAAGCGACATGCATTGGAGGAAAGTGAGCATGCTTTGGCTCTGTCTGCTCCTTCCAGAGCCTTCCATTCACAGGATGAAGTTTGGAAGAAAAAGTCAGAAAGCTTGGAGCTTGAGCTACATTAGTGCCACAAAGCACAGGCAAGGCTTTCTGAACAACTGGTGGAGGAAGTCTCAGGATGTCCGAACCTGAAGGCTCAAAACCAAGAGAAAGATACTTTGATCAATCAGCTTGAGGAGAAAGGGCTGATCAACTAGAAGGACTGTTGGAGAAAAACATCAACTGCCCTTGATCTTACTACATTAGAGAACTGTGAATTGCATAAGCAAGTGGCAGATCTGTCAGCTAAGTTAAGCAGCACAAATGCAGAAAATACTATGCTGATTAACAGATGGATGTTGCCTAAGATGCAAGAATCTGAACGTTTTAATAAGGCTAATGCAATGTATAAAGATAAAATGGATCGTTTTAAAACTAGCCAGATAGAAGAATCAACATGGAAGCTGGTGGATGGCGTAGTGAAACAAAATGAGTCAAGTCTTGAGAACTATGTGAAATCAAGTATTCCATCTACTGTAAGACATACAATCCATGCCCATGAAGGTGGCTGTTTTTCTTTACCCTGTCAACACAACAATGATTGGATAATCTTTGGCAAACAAGACATGCTTGTGAAGATTTGGGATAGTAACTACGACACCTTGATAGTCTAGCCGAATTCATCATACTTTATCAGGGCATGCTGATAAAATTTGTGCTACAAATATTAACAAATTGTCAAATAGGCAAGCTGTGAGTGCTGCTTATGAGAGAACCCTCAAGGATTGGGATCTTAACAAAGGGTATGCAGTGAACACCATTTGCTGCCACAACATCTGCAATGCTGTGTATTTCACTGCAGATGAGCAACACATATACTTGAGACATTCAGATGGAAATCTCCGCTGCTGGGTCACACGAACTGGAAGATTGGTTGAAGTAGCTGCTCATTCCTCCAGTATAACCTCAATTTCTTTCTCACATGAGCTGGGATATCTTGCATAATTTGTTTGACGTGCGTTCTTTGGAAGTCTGTGTGACATTTAGAGCACCTGGACACAAAGTAACCAGTAATTGGAGTCGTTCATGTATAAGTGCCGATGAGAACTATGTTGCGGTGGGTTCTGCAGATGGCACAATATATATTTGGTCTCGGAGTTCAATTACTCCTATTAGTACCATGAAGGGACACCTTGCTCTTGTGATTTCATGTGCATAGAGTAACCTTGGGAAGCCATTGGCTTCTGTTGATAAGAATGGATATCTGCACATATGGTCCTAGTTGGATATATCAAGCAATTGTCATTTGGCTTTCAAGCTATGTCACCTTGAATGGGGAAACTGCTATAGGGTTTGGATGCAACACTTCTAAAATGTAAGGGCTTGAAGAAATGATACACATACATTAATGTGCTGAAGCAGAAAAGTAACATCACCAGCGTGGAGGTATCAAAGAAATCCTCACAAACAACAGCAGGCACAGTCTTCAGGCACACTGTAAGCAGCAAGAGATTTTCAAGTAAGGGTTTCTTCATTTTGCTGTAAGGGATAGATTTGTGACTGTTTTCATGCTACTAGGGTTTGAATTTTGAACAGAAGCAGCACAAAGATGATAGGGCTCTTTCATAAAACTCTGTGATGCAGTAGAGTTAGGATTTGATTGTTGACTGATTGACAAGAGATGTATGCAAAAGATATGACTAGACAAAAGTGAAACTGTAGTATGGTTAAGAAAGAGTGACAACGGAGCAGTAACATAAGTGGATGCAGTGGATAGATAAAGTTGTAGTGCTAGCAGAAACAATGGGTTGCAGACGGCCGTTGGTAGCAGTGGTGTAATTTAGAATGCAGTCCAGTGACGTATGGCATCAAATAGAACATCAACACGTGAGTGACAGTTACCTTGACAGTTAACGAAGTTGTGAACAAGACTAATGTAAAAGATCTTCTTTTAGCTACAAAGATCTGCCAGTAAAAGAAATTGCAGGGGTGCAGCACACATGAAGCTTCCATTCTTGAAGAATACCTAAGAGAAGAAGTTCATGGCACTTTGGAATAGTTCTTTGTAGCACCCCTTTTCAGCTGAAAACAAAGGATCTTATGAAGAATGGTTTTATAGATATGGATTCCCGAATGAGAGCTCCTCATGGATTGGGTAATTTGATGTGTTGGTAGCTGTCATCTAGCGATGGAGGATAAGACAACTGTTTTGAATGGGTGGATTTCTTTAGTTGAAGAAGAACCATGATGTTTTCTTCAGAGTTCTCCTCTTTGGCCTGAAGCTTCCTAGAAGTTTTATATGGCAGTTTCCTCATTGATTGAAGGCTAGATGATCACGTACAGCAAGGTTTCAGAGGAAGCTATGATGTTTGGATAAAACTATTAATGATATCAGTTCAAGTTTCATCAGAGCTTAAAAGTCTGATAAAATGGAGAAGCTGCTGATCCAGATATAGACAACTTATGGGGGCACTGGTGTATGCCTTGACTCTAAGAAAATTTATGGTTAAGCCTCATATATTGGATAGCTGCTGATTAATATTAATTAAGATTTGAAGCACACTGCTGAGAATTGCTGAACTGGCAGTATGGTAAATGAAATGAACTGATCTAAGTGCTATATCTCTTGGGGACCACCTTTATTTCATGAATAAATTAAAGTTTGAAGTGTGCTGCTCTGGAAGAGTTATTGAGATTGAATGTATATAGCAACAAGTATGGTTTATTATAAAGCCAGTTGGTTGAGGAAGCTCTTTAGGGAGCCATTTAACCACCATTGTATATTGCGATATTCTTGAGTGAGATTCATTTTTCAGAGAATCCATGTTCCACGTCAGCTCCAAGTATTGGATACCACATTATTTTGATGTGATATATTGGAAAGCTACCAAACTCCATAATTGTTGGTTGGATGAGCAGATTACCATCATAGCCTCGTGATGAGGTCAAGATTATCTTTCTTTAGAGAAAGGCTGGGAATCGTGAAAGGACCCTCCCATTAGGGTCATGCTTGAGTTGGACATTGAGCTCTGGGAGCTCCTATGGAGCCTGGGGTACTTCTTGATGTTATGAGTGAGCATAGGGTGAGTGGTTCACCTTCCCCTGTAGGTACTCTAGGTATAGGGTGAGTGGTTCACCTTCCCCTGTAGGTACTCTAGGTATAGGGTGAGTGGTTCACCTTCACCTACAATTGATGAGATATGCATAAGATGAGTGGTTCACCTTCTCCTACAGCATATGAGTAGGATGAGTGGTTCACCTTCTATTGCGGATACCCCTGTGAGAGATGCATATAGGCATCTGCTTGTTGTCACATGTGGACATGTCAGTGGGACGTGGTTCATCCTTTCCCACATGTAGGATGCTCATTCCCTACGATCGATGGTTGACATGTCGGTGGGACGTGGTTCATCCTTTCCCCATGTGTAGGATCCTTCCTATGATTGTTGGTTGGCATGCATGTAGGACGTGATTCATCCTTTCCCTACTCTCGGTGGTTTGCATGCGTGTAGTATGTGGTTTATCCTTTCCCTATGATGGTTGTGACATGTGACTGTAGGATGTGGTTTACCCTTTCCCTACATGTGGTTGTGAGCAAGATGTGATTTATTCTTTCCCTACTATTGCCCTAGCATCATCCTACCCATGTAGTCTAAGACACATGGGAAGTACCTCTCATCTGGCCAATGAATTGGGAAAAGTGGATAAGGACTATAGCTCTACAGATGGACACATTGTATATTGTCATACTCCCTATGTCTAGGATGCATGATGTTCAACAACTTGATCACTTGGGATCAAGTCTGATTGCAGTTCGATCCCTGGTTATGTGGACTGATTTTTGTCAATGGAGAGTGGCAAGGTCTTGTGACTCACTCTCGATCAATTCTTCTCCATTATCTATATCAATGTTCAGCAAAGTTGAGTCAAGATGGTACATGATGATGGATGGATTGGCAGGTGCAATTCTCCCTATTTGAGAGGGAGTGTTAAAATTGGCAAGTAGGGTCAAAATTCCACCTTGGATTGCTCATTTGATGAAGATAATTATTGCATTAAATTCCTCTTTTTGAGAGGACCAAAATCAACTTCATGAACACCAAATTTCGACAAGGAAAAATATGTTTTTGAAATTAATCCCACATGTGCTAATTGTCAAGGTCAGCTTGGGGTAAATTAATCAAGTGGAACCCTTCTCCAAATCCTATAAAAGGAAGTGTCCTCCAACCTTATTTGACACATCTTATCTCTCATTTCTCTCTCTGAAATGGCCACAGTAGGAAGATAGCACCAGTGATGAGGGAAGGGATAGATTGGCGTCTTGGTTGGGATGCCTAATGGACTGAGTTCCTTACGCAGGAGGCTGATCTTGTTAAAAGCAAGTTTGGGTTTGTTTGAGGGCTGTTCTATCTCCTATTGCAAGTCTGAGTTATCATGGAGGCTGACTGCAGGCATAAGGAGTGTTTGGGTGTGAGTTTGTGGTGGGAAAACCCTCTCCTTGGTGGGCCGCATCTTCAAGGATCCTACCTCATGCTAGCCGCAGGCATTAACTTGTTGAACAACGGGACGAGAGGATAGACATCTACCCAAGTTAGCTGCAGACCCATCTTGATGAAGTCAAGTTGGCATGAAGGTCTATTTGAGGGTTGAATTAAGTGCTGACCTGTACTAGAGGGAGGTTAAAATATCTTGAAGAGAGGCCACAACATTAGGGGGATGTTTTGATTGTGTTTGTGAGGGTTGTTGTAGTATGTCACAAGCCCTAACCAATCCAACCCTCTTCAGCTGTATGACACCAGGAACAACTTGACTGCTCCAGAATTTCAATTGTGATTGGGCCATCTATTTACCTAAAGGCTATGCTACTGGATGTTCAAATTGGCAAGTCAATCTCGACTTTTAATTATTGTATTCTCTCTCTGATGAACATTTGATTCTAATAATAAGAATTTTTCTTCTCTTGTCTTTGCTTGTCCTCTGCAATTATGGTCTATGTTCTTTGTTCAGTTACCTTCACTGTAATAATGGTTTATGTGATTGCAAATGAAAGAAATGGAAATATAAATTGGGCTATCATGGAACACTGAAGTAACTTACCTAAGTAAAGATATGTTAACTAAAATTTAACATATTTCCTTCCACATATTCCATGACATCATTCTCTTCATGAATGAGATCCATTCTAGTCCAAGCCCTAAAATTTGTTGCACCTTCCAGCCTATATTTAGGCTTGATATAGGGAGTCATCTGGTCAAGGATCTGGTCACAGATCAAATTGTAGAATAGGTGTCCTCAAGGGGTGATCTCAACGGCCTTTCTTTACTAAAGCTCTAATGCCATGTTGATTTTCTAGTGCTAATTAGAGAAGCACAATTTTTTGCAATTGATAATTTCTTCCAATGATATATATGATATTACTTTAGCACACCCTAGAACATCATTAAGCAATTATAGTCAGAAAATTCAACTGTAAATGCAATGGAAATAATAAAGATCACAATTGAATAACCATGCATGATGGACACTAGAAATAGCCTTGGGAAACCCAAACTCGCGAGAAAACCCAATAATCTTTTCTAAGAGAAATTGTTCAATTCAACAGAAGTACAATTTGATATTTACAAGTCAAACTTGGTCAATCTAGACCTAAATATAGCACTGGTCTAATAGGCTAAAATTATGCCTTGCAACAACAAATCAGCTTGGTCAAATTGCCCAGAAATACTCGGCCAAACAGTCAAGCAATGCAGGCCACATGTGCAAGGTCAAGCTCGGTCAACCACAAGTCAAACAGATCACAGAGTAGCTCATTCAATGTAGGTCAAATAGACCTCAAAAACTCGGTGAACACTGGTCAAAATAAATCTCAGAAAGGCTTGGTCAACATTCGTCAAATGCTGATCATGCTTCGGTTATCTCAGGATTTCGGCTCCTTAGAAACTTCAATTTGTTCCTCAGATTGCTGACCATGTGCGTGTGAGAGAGAAATATATTAGTGATGAGTGAGTGAGAAAATGAGAAGTTCAAGTGTCTTTTTATAGTGATTTTAGGGTGCCCAAGTGGCACGTCTCTTTGTTGGGCCAATTTGTTCTTTTGGGCCCAATGATGGGTTTCATGTGGATAATGATGAGGTGGATGGGGACAGAGGGGTCTCAAGGCCAAATGCCATGGCTCAAGGGTAGTAATGATGAGGGATGTCCACATATTTGAGTGTATGAAGGTAGGAGGGAGAAATTGTGGTACATGAGTTATCCTAGGCTTTGTGTTTCCACCCTTCTTCATTTTCCTTTTTGTTGTACCTCTGAGTTGATAATGGTCAGCTATCAAGCCAGGGCATCTAAGAAAATTGTTTGGGGGTTTTGTTTTAATTTGGAGGACCAATGAATGAAACAGATGTAACACTGTAATGCCTAACCTTTTGAATAATATTAATACCAAAACAGTGGGTTGCTATAAAATTTCACACAATGAAATAACTTGAATAGTGGTGAGTAGAAACAAAAAATAATATGATTATCACAATCTTCAAACGGAAAACTAAATAATCATAAGTATGAAAACCTCTAAACGATGTTTAGAAGGTTCAAGAGAATATGCTTATGCTTACAACAAGATGTTGATGATTTATTGATTCAGAGGGAATTAATTAAACAGACAGTCCATTGGCCCATTCTCTTTATAGGTTATCACTTCAAAAACTTATAGGAATAGATTGAAACACAATTATTCCCACCTAGGTATCTCTGTAAGACATAAGAATATGAAGAAAAACATAATGAGTGTTACTGGAAAAACTTACAGGAAAAACAAACTGTGTAAAACAGAATTCAAAATCCTTTGCTTTGTATTAAGGTTCTAGAAAAGCTAAGTACATCAAATGTTTACAAATACTTCATCAAGGTGCAACCTTTCTTCAAGAGTGCAACCCTTCTTCAATGGTCAACACTTCTTCAAGAGTGCAACCCTCTTTCAATGGTCAACCCATAATAAGTTGTAAAGAGAGTTATTTATACAACAGTAGAACTAAGAAAATATCCTAAACTATTTTTACAAAAATAGGTTATCAAAATAAAGACTACTAGTTGATCTAGCACTATTTTGATGTTGTGCTATTGGTGACTGTCATTGAAAAAAATGAAAATTGTTGGAGCTGGCCGACTATTCCTTCAAAAGTTGAATGTTGTTTGATTCACGCTGGATGTCATTTAACTTATGACCTTTCATCTGATAGACTTTCATCTGATACTCTTTGACCTTGTTGACTTGTCAATATCCTTTACTTGTGCTTTTTACTTTTACTATACATTTCAAGTTTTTACTGTGTATTTCAACAATAAATCTTTTAGTTTTTCACATGTCTCAGCATCTGGTAGTTGGATATTGATCATCTTTCTTTATATTTCATCTGTTTATCTTTTAACTGTATGCTTTATCTGCCTCCTTTGTTTTAACATTTATTGTCTTTGTGTAAAGGATTTCTTCTTTGTTTTAACCATTATTGTGTAAATTGTTTCCTTTTGCTCTGTGATAATTGTCTTTTTTTCTTCTTCTGAATAAAGGCTCTTGAATATATTTCCTTGTGAATCTTGGAGTAAACAGGTTTTTAGATCAGTATCAAATTGTTTATCCGAACTTCTGGCCTTTTGCTAATCACCTGCAAAATACAACAATTGTTAAGAAAAACACAGGCTGACAGGAAGGGCCATAATGGCTTCAGGGAACAAGATAGTGGATGGACGGAGTCTTGGCAGTGTTTGGAAGGTAATCAGAGGTTGAATTTGGTTGCAGAGGCTCAGGGTGGCGCAGGCAGGGTTAGGCAAGTTTCACTGTGTAAACAGGCGAAAAGAGCGAAAATGAGGGTCTTTGGCGTTTAAACGGGAAACTTTAACTTTGGCACGGAAATTCATAATGTGAACAGTGAGTGGTTTCATCGTACGCGGGGAGGCGGTTTTATTGCTCATCGCACTGCTTTTGGCAGTCGGGTGGTATTTCCCTGAGGGCATACGAGTTAACGTGAGATTGCCATGTAACCGCAAGGGGCCTAAGCAAAACCACGAATCTCGCGTGTTCTCGGGCCTTTAAAGCTCGGACATCAGCAATATGGATGCGCGTTGTTAGATCTGAGGGTGAAAGATCTAACGGTTATTGCGTGGTGAAGTTGCACTTTGTTATACAACTCTAGCCCAATTAGTTTCAGGAACTCCTAATGCTTCATCTTTGTATCAAAATCCCATTTGGTCTTCCAATGCCATGCCTACTTCTGGTTCGTTTATTCCAAACGTGACCTCTCAAATTTCTGTACAAACTGCTGTCACGTCAGTTCTCGTTCAACCTACGATTCCATCGCAACCTGTACCGTCGTTTCAATCGTCCATTCCTGTACAACCAACTGTTTCAGGTCAGGTTTCAGTTAATTCTTCCACCTCTCTGTCAAGTGGACAAAATGTGCCATAGTTTGGGGGGAAAAATCTGAATATTCCTCTTGTGTCAGGTGAAACCAATGTGAGTGGATTACAAACTCACACGGTTGGAGTCAATCAACCTTATTCTGGTGGTATCCTAACCTTGTTGGTCCATCCGGGTTGGGTAATATCCAGTATCAATAGCGTTATATGGCTTAGATTCCACTCCAACAGGCTTATGTCCCTTATGGTTCATAAGCCTTGGTCAATACACCTTACACTTCACAAGCAGGAACTTATGTCCAACCTGGTCAATCCACTATTCCTGGTGGATATGGTCAGATTCAATTCGGAAATTACTAATACCCTCAAGGTATATCCCAAGGAACCATCCAACAACCCTTGCAACAATAAGGGCAATGCTTGCAGCAGCAAGGGCAACCACTACAACATCAAGGGAAACCTTTGCAACAACAGGGGCAACCTTTGTAGCCGTATCAACAACATTTGCACAAAAACCTAATCAACCCTTGTATCCGTAAGGCCAACCTTTGCAGTAGTAAGGTCAACCTTTACAACAGCAAGCTCAGCCTTTGCAGGCGCAAAGTCAACCCCTGCAGCGGCAGGGCCAATCTCTTCAGGTCTAGGGTCAACAGTTCCAACAACATTACAATCCGTATGTCGCGTATAATGCTTATCAACACCCTGTGGCAGGTCAATATCAAACCTACCCTAAACAAAATCCACCTTATGGTCAAGGTAACCCTTAGTGGGGGCATAATCAAATCTCGTATGGTCAAAATCCTCCACTGTGGGGGCAGAATCCTTACCATAAGGTTGGAACCCACAGTTTGGGCCTCCTTAAAGGCCCTACATGCCATTCAATCCACAATTGCCATTTTTGGCTACGTTGGAACTGCCTGATATCTCAAGGCTCACAAATGATCCTATCTTTCATTCGCCTTACTGGCCTCTAGTTCGAACTAAAATTCCAAGCGATTGCCCTAAATTGGAAGGAAAGTCTAAAGAGGACCTGCAAGCCCATGTGATGACATATCACTTATGGTGCTCTTCAAATTCATATGTTGACGATTTCGCCTCTTTTAGAGAACCTTAACAAGTGCTGCCGCAAAATGGTATATCGAGTTGCCTCGAGCTACCTATGTTGACTTTAACTCTTTAGCTATGGCCTTCCTCACCCACTTCCAATTTCCGGTTCGATATGAAACTGGCACTCATTTGTTCACATCCCTGAAGCAAGATACTCTGACCCACATTTATGATCATATCCATGAATGGAGACATCGGCGTCCCCTCATCAAATTCGAGATTCCTGATGAGTTGTTAACCGAATGGTTCACGAAATCATTTGTAAACAAAATTGCTACATATATAGCAATGGGTGGATGTGTTATCGAGGATCAAGCTATTGCACGTGCTCAGTATCTATACTTAGTCTATTCCCAATCTGGCACGTTATATGAGATGTTGCCTGATGCTCCAAGACCATCTTCGGATCCGGCAGCCTCAAAGTCTCCCAATGTACCACCTGTTGATGGTGTAACTGGTTCAGTCTCTCAGACTTCCACTAAGACTTCTTCGAAGCAAAAATCTGTTTCAAACACTAGTTCCAATAATCCTTAGAAAAATTCGTCAAATCCTAGTAAAACCTCCGAGGTACATGATGTTCAGTGTATTGCAATAGATAAGGCCTCAAAAGGTAAGAAAAATGGTAAAGGTAAAGCCAAAACCATATACCCCGAAACAGGATCCACCCAAATCATCTGTTAATGATACTTCTAAACGAAAGCCGAAATATCCTCGTGTCATCTATGAGGAAGACCATTATACCAAGGATTGTCCTTGATGTACTAAAGTTAACCGCTTATTGAAAGGGACTTCGGCTATTTTGAAGAAACCTTTTTCGTCTCAACAGACGTAGTTGGTAGACCAACCGCAATCCTCTGCCTCCTCTGGTTCCCAAGTTTTCATGATGCAAGTTTCATCGCCTATTTCGATCGCTACTCGAACTAAGGACTATCAAAATCTACAAAAGCAGATGGTGGAGAAAGAAGTCACTGATGTACCTTCTAGTTCTACTCCATCCAGTTCTGGTCCGCTCCATATTGAGTGTCCTAACAATGAGTCTGTAATTTGACCACCTCCCAAAGGTTTACTTTGGAAATCATCTTATAATCTGAATGCTAGAGGTGCACAACATTATAGTATTGTTGAAGATTTAGCTGAAGCACCTTCGACGATGTCTGCTTTAGAAGTTCTCCAAATCTGTCCAACGCAGCGGAAATCATTGTTGTCTGCTATAGGCGTTATTGATCTTGTTGATTCAAGTTTAATTACCCTTGATCTTGAAAACCACGTTCCTCGTCTTCCTCATTAGATTGTTTTTCTGATTCAAGTTATCATTAAAGGAAAGACGATCCATCAGACTGTTATTGATGAAGGTGCTTCCACTTGCATCATGTCTGTTTCGTGTTGGAAGGCCATTGGCTCTCCTCCTCTTAATCAGTCCCCGAATACTTTGGAGGCCTTTGAGCGCAGAGGCTCCCGTCCATATGGTATTCTCACAAACTTGCCGATCACGTTGGAAGGAAAGACCGTTGAGCTAGAAGTGGAAGTTGTAGATGTGAATCTCAATTACGGGTGCTTCGTTTTCCTCACGAAGGAAAAATTGTCACCGTCGACCTACTGTCTTTTTTCTCTTCTGGTTCATCGAACAACAATGTCCCATATGTGGGAGATACCGAGATTCCTTATGAGAGTGTGGGGGCATGTCTTTTCAAAGATTCTACTTTAATGGGTACTTTTACTCTCCCACCTCTGAATGTCACTTCAATCAATATGATCTCGGCTTCTACAGATCCTTGGCTTATTCCTACTCCAGATCAAATTGATTCATTTGGTGATTCTATGCTGTTAAGTCCATTAGAGCAACACTATCAAGAAATTGTCTTGGCTTCAACGACTGCTTTAGAAAGTCATGTTGTTTTCAGTATGAAATTGGATACTTATGTGCCATCTCCTTGGCTTGGTTCATCGGATTCTCCGGATCCTTTGAACAAGACATTCCCCACCAATGAGAGTATCATTGAGGTTATGTCTTTGGATGAAACTGCTTCGAATGATCTCCATCATCGTTCTTTCATTTCTTCCTAGCCTCAGTGAGATGCCTTCGTGTCTTGAAGCGTTCGTTTCTCATTACCCAACGCATCCACTTCAAACACCTGTTTTGGTGCACGAAGTCCTGTCTGAGGGTAATATGGGAAACATTACTGCAACCATGCCTCTTGACATTTCCATTAAACCTGGAATTGTCGAGAACATTCATATTGGGGTGTCCTTTTCTCCCAATGAGATCAGGGTTTACACTGAACTTTTCAAAGAATTTCGAGATGTCTTCGTGTGGTCATACGAGGAAATCCCTGGTATTGATCCAACAATAGTGGTGCATGAAATACCTACCTATCTTGGTGCAAATCCTATTCGTCAATGGCTTCGTCCTATGCATCCTCGGAAGGCTGCTGCTATTAAGGCAAAAGTGGAAAAGCTTTTAAAAGCTAGTTTCATCTATCCAATCCCATTGACAGATTGGGTGTCTAACATTGTCCCTGTTGCTAAAAAGCAGGGCACGATTCACGTCTTTGTTGATTACTGCGACATCAATCGTACATGTGCAAAAGACAATTATCCCACTCCGTTTATCGATTAGATCATTGACAAGTGTGTTGGGATTGAGATTTTTTCGTTTATGGATGGTTTTTTGGCTACAACCAGATCAAAATTTCACTTGTTGATCAACATAAGACGACCGTTATCTGTTTGTGGGGAACTCTTGCCTATCAGAAGCTTCCTTTTGGTTTAAAAAATGCCGGTGCTACTTTCCAGAGAGCAATGTCTTATACATTTCATGATATTCAACACATTGTTCAACCTTACCTCGACAACTTACCAGCTTATTTTGCTAAGCGTCATGACCATCCATACCACTTAAGATCCATTTTTCTGCGATGTCGACATTATAACATCTGTCTTATTTCTGCACAAGTGCGTTTTTTGTGTTGAATCGGGTTGACTCTTGGGTTTTGTTGTGTCCCGCGAAGGTATCTGAATTGATCCTTTAGAAGTTGAGGCTATTGTGAACTTACCCCCCCTACCTCTGTGCTTCAATTGCAAAGCCTGCAAGGAAAGGCTAACTTTCTTCGTCGATTCATTCCTAACTATGCTGAACTCATCAAGGGTTTTACTCACTTGCCTAAGAAGGGGATCCCTTTCATTTGGGATGAAGTTGCCCTGGAATCCTTCGATGCTTTGAAAAACACGATTATTAGTGCTCCTTTACTGCATCCCCCTGATTATCGACACGATTATTTCCTAAACTTCGCTGCAACTGATAGTACCATTGCTATGGTGTTGGCTCAGGATGACGACAATGGCAATGGACATGTGGTTTATTATAAGCCGAAATTTCCTTGACACTAAATCTCGATATGCCCATGTCGAGAAGCTTGCCCTGGCAACAATCCTTGCTGTCCAAATATTTCGTCATTATATCCTTTTACAAAAAACCACGGTGATTTCCGATTGCAACCCCATGACCTATGTATTGACTCGTCAATTACTGGGGAGAAAATACTCCAAATGGATTGTTATCTTGTAGGAGTTTGATTTGGAGTTTACTGCTGCCAAATCAAAGAAATCACTTGTTTTTGCTGAGTTGATCTGTGCTCTTCCGTTTGCAAGCACTTCTACTGATTTTACTGAGCAGATTCCTGATGAAACTCTGTTTTTCATCAACACTCTTGACCCATGGTATGGAGATATTATTGTTTATCTTCAAACCCAAACCTTCCAATCCGAGTTGTCTTGAACAATGTTGCAGGAAACGTCCCCTCCTAGATCTAATGCCCGAAGTGCGTACCATATGGATGCGTCCCCGGAAGCGTCCCTCCGAAACGCGTTTCGTACGGTGCTTCGGCCGTACGTAGCGCGACGCTTTGGAGGGCGAATCATACGGTTCCATACACGCTTACGGAAAGTGCGCTGCGCGGCCTAAGAAAATCGATTTTTTTTTTTTTTTTTTTTGGTTCTTTCTTTCTTTTAATTTTTTGGTGAGTTTGCTGGTTGGGGGTGGGTCCACCTTGGGTTAGGGTGAGGAATGAAGGCAAAAAAAATAAAAAAAAATATAAATATAGCAAACACTCCCTCATGGTAATGTTGACATTCTCCTTTATTTTTCATTTTCATCCTTTTACTTAAATTTTTAACATTAATGATTCAGGATGTTTGAGAATGGTTCTAGCCTCATTGGACTTCATATGGAGAAAATATAGTTTCATATCCTATTCAAAATTCAGCAGACTTAACCGTTTTTCAAGAATTCAGGATCAATGGGATTGTGGCATTTCATTAGATTATATCAAGTATGAAGGTATGCAATTAGCATTTAATCAAGAGCAACAAGCCCTATATGTACCCTAGTGTTGGTGGTGTTAATTGTTGAACTCCTTTGTCACGCCCTTAGCAAATTACCTTTCAATCAAGTCACAATCATCGATCAAGCATGTTAAGCTTTTTCTACTATATTTTAAGTCTTGAATTAGGTAGTTTGATCAAAATTGGGCAATGTTGACTAATATCCCTAGACAATCGAGGTAGAGGTGAAGGCTAGACAAGAGGAGAAGAATCTAGATTCTAGATGGTTGATGCTCGAATAATTAATCATTAATGTACAATGGTTGCTATATCTATCTTGATTTATGCAAAAATATGCATGTTTTCATCTCTTCTACAACTAATTTGGTATTTGGGATGTTTGTTTTGAGTATAAATGCAAAAAGATATATATATTTATATTATATATATATATATATATATATATAGATATATATAGCAGACGCTTCGCTTCCTAGATTTTTGGAAAATTACGCTTCTGCGTCCCCGCTTCCAAAAAACGTCCCCGTTTCGTCCCTGCTTCGTGCAACATTGGTCTTGATCCGACCGACACTGCATCCGGCATCAGTCCCAACCCTATCAGATTCTTGGTGATACATTGTACTGAGTCGGTGTAGACTCTGTTGTTCACAGATGTCTAACACATGAAGAGGCTGAACGGGTCTTGAATGACTTCCACTCTGGTGCTTGTTGTGGTCATATGTTCGGCTACACCATTGCTTAGAAAATCCTCCCCGCTGGTTATTTATGGCCTTCCATCTTTAAAGATTGTATTCTGGTTGTTCAGAAGTGCCATGAATATCAATTTTTTAACTGCAAGCAGTGCACCCCCGCCAACACCCTTACACCCAGTGGTTACCGTTGGCCCATTCGCTAAATGGGGCATAGACTTGACGACATGTAATCCTTGCTTGGCCGGGGGTCATGGCTATATTATTGTCGCTGTCAACTATTTCACTAAATGGGCCGAGGTGATGCCCACATACAATGCTGACGGTATCACTGCTACTCAGTTCCTCTTCAACCACATCATAACGCGTTTTGGTGTTCCTCAAGCCATTGTAACTGACCATGGATCACATTTTCGTCAGTACATGATGGCTGAGCTGACTGCTCAGTTGGGCCTTCGTCATGATAGCTCAACTCATTACTATCCACAGGGCAATGGCCAAGTCAAAGCAATTAATAATGTTTTGATTACTATGCTTCAAACACACCATTGGGAGGCATAAAAAGGACTAGCATCTGATGCTATTCTCAACTCCCTGGGCTTACAAAACTTCCGCTAAGACGACCACTGGATGCACTCCATTCCAATTGGTTTATGGTTTAGAGGCAACTCTCCTGATTGAATGAGAAATCCCTTCGCTCAAATTAGCTGTCTAACTTCTTCCTAATACCTCCCCTGAAGAGGAGCAACTACTCTACCTTGAGAGTCTTGATGAGACCCATCACATTGCTGCGATGGGAATCGAAGCCCAAAAGAAATGTGTCAAAGCTTATTTTGATCAAATCGTTTCTCCTTGCACTTTTTCTGAAGGCGACTTGGTCCTCCTTTATGATTAGGCTAACGATAAGTTAGGCACTGGAAAGTTCAAACCTATGTGGCATGGGCCATATATTGTCAAACGTGTTTTGCAAAAAGGCGCCTATGAGCTAGTTGATTACAAAGGAAATGCATTCTCACAACCCCAAAATGGGTAGTATTTGAAAAAGTATTATACGTGAAATTCATGTAATGACTTTTTTTACATTAGTGTGTGAATTCATTAGTGTGAGTTTTTTGATTTTTGGTGTTTGTTTGCTTTGCAGACGTGTTTTTCTGCTTACTTTGTGTTCCACTCGGTTTGTAGATGTTGTCAAGTCATTATGTCGGTTTCGCTGATGGTGCTTTTCGTAGCACACGAAATTTGTCTTCTGCAGCTTGGGCACTATTTGCCTCTGATGGCGAGTTGATTGACTTACAAGGTATGCCTCAGTCGAACAACCAACAATATTGCTGAATACAGTGCAGTTATTGAACTATTGTCAGAAGCAGTTGCTCTTGGCATTAGAGATTTGGTTGTCAAGTTAGATTGACAACTCATTGTGTTACAATTAAACGATCACTATTCGGTAAGAAATCCACAGATATTGCATATGTATCTACGAGTTCGATTACTGGAAAGAAATTTTGATTTGATCACATATCAACATATTCCACGCAATTTGAATACATTAACAGATGCATTAGCAAACTATGTTCTTGATAGACATTTGCATAATTAATAAAACCAATCACATCATCATGATACATGGACACATAAGTAGAAAATGAAACATGCATATGTGTGTGTGTGTGTATATATATATATATATATATATCATGTCTGTCAGAGTGTTTACATCAAAGTCTCAAAAAATAAAGTGTTCTGAGACAATTGGCTTTCAAAGCCTACAAAATTTGTGAAAGTAACTAGAAAGGCTATCAACCCGCACGATGCTCATGGTAACATGAGACTGCTCTGATTGGTTGGCCTAACAACTGACGCAGTCTCACTAATACTCCTACGGTGTGCCTCTGCCATCGTAGTGGCACCTTATCTATGGTAGCATACTTTGGTATCCCTCGGGTAATCACGTCCAAGTTGTGTGCCATCTCTACCAAGGGGTCCACCCCTTCCTCATAGTCAATGCCTACTATCTGATGGGTTGCTCGCCGTGCTCTTGGTGACATGCCAGACGGTCTTTCTGGTCCAACATCTGCACATGTATCACTAGTTACATCTCAGTTATACTTTTACAAAAAAATCATAAACCTTGAAAAAATAAAAAAACAAGTTTTACCTGCGTCAGTCCATTGTTCTCTCGGTGGGAGAGGTAGATCTGGATCCCATCTGAAATCCGTGCTAGCATAAGCGTAATCATCCACAACAAGTAGTTGGCGACATAGCCAACCGAAAAACTATGGAGGGAAATGCATTTGTTGGACCCCTCCTCCTCGGGGCATGCACTGACTCCATGGCACTAGCCTTAGATCCTGGGCGAGAGGATCTGGTACCTCTGCAGACTGGTTCCAAAACAAGGGCACCCACTCTAGGAAGAAAGTAACCAGTATTGAACCGAAACCAAATTGTTTTAGGTTCCCTCGTTTACCTTTGGTTAGTTGTCTCTTCATATTATCTAGTAGTCCTCCACATCAGTTGAAGAATGTGGGAGTCAAACAATCTACTGCATACTGGAATTGGGACTCGGAGGCTTCATGGAGAGCTTGCGTGCTAGATATGCGAGCTATGGTGAACAAGATAGTTCTCAAGGGAAGGTTAGTGACTGTCGTTGTCTTTACTTTCTTGCCCATGGTCATCTCCAAAATTGGGCAATGTCTCCTGACTATACTGCTAGTACTTTCACCTCTTGGGCGAGATCCAAAGAGTTGGACTCTCTCTCCCCTCCTAGACAATCCAATGATGAAATACATTTCTATTTCTTCCAGCACTAGTTCCTCGTCTTTAATTATGAAGAGCTCCTGATCAACGTCCCATAAGCTGATCAAATACATCAGCAACTCCATCTGAGCTCTCAATCCTATGGTCCTATTGAACTTCAACAACCCACAATTTCTCAAAGCATTGATACATTCTGGATCTTGGGCTGCCTGGTGGTCTTCAGCCTCATGGCCTCTTTCTTTCTGTTCTAGAACCATGATCTCTTGCAAAACATCATTAAACGTGAGTTAGAAACCTTTTCATGGATCAAAATCAAGAATTTTTGCTTTAAAGAGGGTTTTTTCCTTCAAAAATTCCGCCTCGCGCTTCTTTTTATTAATAGAGCGATGTCATCGCTCGGGCCTTTTAGCTTGAGAGCAATCATCGCGGGTCCGATGACCAAACCTGCGATGATCGTCGATGATTTAAAATTTTAAAATCCCTCCTTTTAGCATGCAAAATTCCATTAGAAATGCATAAAAGTATGACGAATTGCAAGAGCAAGGATAGACCTCTTACCTGCTGCAAACAGTTCATGAAATGATACCCTAGATCTCCCGCACTAGTCACCTGAAAATCGAGCAAATTAGGGCACAAATGCACTCTCAAAACTTACTTGGGTGAAATGGTAAAAATATTTTTACTTTTGGTCTATTTATAAGTTTTGAAGTCATTTTTTGTCAATATTTTATTAATATTTAATATTTTTTCTCGATATCAGTGATGGGTCAATCTCTTCGTGCAGTTACAGGTACTTTTGATGGACAATGATCATTTTTTATTGATTCACACGAGTTTTCGTTTTATCTCTTTTTCGGACTCATTAAAAGTAAACAAAAAAGGAATCCCCCTAGAGTCATCTTTAAGCTCTTTTATGATTCTTGAAAACTGAAAAGATCGCCGAGTATTTGTCATTTCGAACTCGTTAAATTAAATGGATTGATATCGTCTTAGTATATGTTTGCCCATTTTTTCGGGCTGAGATTGACTATTTACAAAAATTGTACACCTTGGTCGACATGGTCAAGAGGTTCTCTTGAATATTGTTTTCTACCTTTTCGGGTTCGAGGGACAAATTACGAAAAGGGACATAATGGAGTTTTCTTTTTCGTCTTTTTTTCAAACTCTCTAAATATGAAAAAGACACCGAGTTGTTCTTATGTCGGACTCGTTAAAATTTTACGATGAAAGACTCATAACCATGATGAGATTGAGTTTCTCCTTCCTAGGACTCGTAAAACTTACTAGGATGGATTCATTCGATGAATGAACTTACATGACAAGCATATGCTATCCCCTTCAAGCTTGTGTTAAAAATAATTGGGGTACTCGCTAGAAATAGCGGGGGAAAATGAAAATGAAACATCCTTTGTATAGGCTGCATGTCTCTCTTGAACATGACACTCTTCTACTTTCGTGTCGGGTTTGGGATATCCTCACTCAACCACTTTTCCTCCTGGGTTTGGGTGATCCATTTTTTCCTCTCATTTGACTATTCCATTTTGTCATCATGACCTTTAGTCCTATGTTGAGCCAAATGCTGCCGCACTCCAGAGTCGTGTCGGTAGTGTTCAAGAGAAGTCCTATCTGTAGTTATTTACCTATACATTGTCTGACCCATTGTTACAGTCTTGGATTTTATTCATTTCATTCTACTTTATTCCTTGTTTCGTGTCGATGATGGGGGACTCATCATTGCCTTCCTTCGACGAGTTGCTTCCTGTCGACTTCAGCTCATTATCCAGGAAGATGACTTAGAAATTCCCTTTCAGTACCTTGGAGCTTGCATGCCTTAATGACAAGTTCTTTGCATCCTACGACAAGTTTTGATCATTGGCTTTCGATTGGGTGATTCCATGAGTATTCGACTTTAGCTTCACTATCACATTCATGGATTGTACTGTCGTACCTTGAGAGCCATTATCATTATTGGTGGCTTCTCTCGTACTTGTTAACAATCCACATCATTGACCGATAACCAGGTGGTTTCCTAGCATGTTCGACTTCAACACATTCATTCACATGTTAGAATTCATACTTTGATCGAGTCAAGATGGAGCACAAGACCCTGAGTCTTGTCTGATATGACTTAGGGTGCATGGAGTTATATGTTATTCATGATTGTACACATGTTTATGCTATACGGATGGATGTGACCATACCGTGGGACTTTACATTTATGATGACCCTTCTATATCGGATGACCTTGGATCTTGGATTCACAGATGATCCTTCTCATTTGGATGGCTGCGCCCATACCATGGATCTTTTATATAATCCTTATCATTCGGATGGCTGCATCCATACTGTGGATTTATGTTTTGATATCAGATATGTATATGTATATGCGTCCTTGATTTGCAGGTCTCTTGACAGTGTTTGTTCTCATCCTTGCAAAAGCTCGTAAAGCATCTCAACCATCACTCCTCGTTTTGCCTTCATGCTTTAAGGGGCATTTGTTACACAACATTTTGTCACACCTCTTGCACTTCCCTGTGACATACCCCGAAGTGCCCGAAACATGACCATCATGTAGTGGACTCATTTATATTTGCAGTTCAGATCCTTTCTAAGACTTTGATTGGAAAATGCCTCGAGCTTCCCCTGAAGGAAATAGCTCTAAAACCTTAATTTGAGAATCATCGCCCTTATGAGACTAAAAACAACGATGATTGCCTATTGCATTGTACTTGACCCGTGATGGCATCGCTCTGTTCACTTGTATACTCGCGATGATCCCAAAAAGGCAATTTTCCCAAAGAGGTTGAGAAGCTTCATGATTTGGAAACTTCTAGAGCGGTGAGCTGGAGGTTATTCAACATAGATGAGGTCAAATTTTCCCAACTTGGCCTCTTGGTCTTATCCCTATGAGTTACCTCCTTGAGATAAGGGCCTACTCCTATCTTTGGAGAGGTCCTAACTCCCTTTCCCAGCCTATATAGTCATCCTCTTCCATTCCCAAATGGTTGGTCTATGTCTATTTGCACCCTTATGCTAAGATTGTGCCTATATGCTACTCATTTGGCTTGGAGAAGGAGTGCTTGGAGAGCTTAGCTTGGACTTGTATATTCTTTCAAGGAGAGTCTATCAACATCAAGGCTTGGTTGTATGTTTCCCCTTATTTTCTATTAATATACAACAACTGGTTCATTTTCCCTAAATGTGTATGTTCATGTATCATTTAGCTTAACATTCCTTGATCAGTTAAGTAGGTTAATTTTGAATATGCTATTTGTATTTGCATGCCTTGTTGTGTCTTGACCTCTTGTGCAGGTGCATAAACACTGTGAGCAGTAGGAACGAGCCCGTGACACAAGTGATTCAAGGTCTTCAACAAAGGAAATTGAGATAGCATCAGAACGAGGTAGGCCATCTTCTTCGTCTCTCTCTTCAATTGTAACTCAGGAAAGTGTCTGGTAGATTGTCACTTAGGTTGCTAGACCCACTCGTTGGGCTAGAGGGATCGTCTCTGTCCGCAGAGAGGATTTACCTAGACAACACACTCAAAAGTTCATATCATCGAAGATGACAGTTCCAAGCGGCGAGAATTGAGAAAGACAAGAAGACATTACAAGAAAGAAAAATATATCAAGCATTTCTATCAATAAGCTTTGAGGAGAAAGCTTTCCTAAGGGGAAGGCAATGTTATGAACATAATTGTGTATCAATAATAATAAATAATGATTAATAAGTGTAGTTAGTTATGAAAGGGCTCGTCTTAAAAGGCCATGACCGTGCATGAATGGGCACTTGCCTAGGTATATAAACATGGCCTTCATTTGTAACCAATCATATTATATCTCTTGTACATTCTCAATTCTTACATAAAAATATTACTTGTCCAATAATGGATATTTACATGTTCTAGATATTATGAATATTCCGCTGAGTACGAACTTTGTTCGTTACAATTTTAAGCCATCTTTTCAGTGAAAATCATACTGTTTGCAATTGTAAGATAACAAATTATTTAGTGTTAGAGGCAGGAAAATGTACAACATTTCTTTTTTAGAGTAATATTCTAGTTCAGTGCATATATTTAATATAGTGCATATATTTAATGTGTATTTCTCTATTTTGTGTTCAATTAGTCTTGATACTTTTTGTATGAATATCAATTGATGTCTAGACATCTCCTATCTTATTTTCTTCATCTAGGTAAAAGGATGGAAAATATTGGCAATGCATACATGCATTTGTGGTATTCTTCTCTACATTTTTTCCTTCTTAGATCGCAAAGATGATTTTTAAATTTTGAATGTAAAGCAAACTGTCTGCTATCATTACGTACTGTATCCAGTTGTAGGAAAGACAATATGACAAGTAGAATGTTTATCAATATAACTGAATATTATCTGATAATATGTTTCTCCTGCTTTTGTTGTGAAGTATGTTATTTTCCGCCGTGGTGTTGGTATTGATCGCACAAGTGATTACTTTATTATGGAGAAAGTGGATATGCTTCTCTCTCGAGCTTGGGACTGGCTGCTTCGGCTGACTGGGTAGGCAGCCAGTGATAGGGAATATGTTTCTATCAACATTGGGTTGCAAGTTGGATCTGGTTTAATATCAAATATTGAATTTGATTTGATAGGTTTTCCTGTCTTGCTTTAACTCTTTTTTGTGAACAGACTTAGTAAAATATTTATGAGAAAGTTCAGTGGTACAAGTGGCAAAAAATCCACACAAATGAATGGGGAAGTTGGAAACCCATCTGATGAGGATCTTTATATTGAGCGCATCCGAATTGAGAACATGGATTGCAGGTGCCAATTAATGTTAAATGAGTTTGTTTTTGTATGCTTTGTTATTGTGTGTAGCTTATAGGTGTAAAGATGAAGGAAACAATGTTTATTACAGTGACCATAATGAACTCATGGGGCTTATTTTCATTCAATGCTTTTGCAGTTTAAGAAATTTGTTTGGCAAAAACACAATTCAAGAACCAACATTTGAGAAGATCATTGTTGTATACAGGTAATATGTTCATCTTGAAGTACATTCAAATTTGAAGAAAAAAGTTTTGGGAAGTTTTGCCTTGCTTATTTTTAATTGTGCACAACTTTTTAACCATTCAGATGCCTCAAGGGTTGATAGGATTGTAATAGTTTTGGCTTTTTTGACCACAATAAATTTTGTGTCAATCTTTGTTCAAAGTTTAGGTTATTAGTATCATAGATGATAGCCAGGAATTCAGGAAATTTTGTTCATGAAAGTGCTGAACTAAAAGTTCTCCAGTGTAGTTAAGGACATGACTATAATGTTGCTTTACTGACTTTGCTTGAAACATTTAAATCAGGAAAGCATTGTTCTGGAAAGAAGGAAAAGTAAAATTTGCCTGGAACAGCTAGGTATAATTCTTCATGTTATTGACTTTGCAGGCGAGCAACATCACACAGTGACAAGTTGCAAGATGATGATAGGAATATCCACGTTAAACACTTTAAGAACATTCCCATGGCAGACATGGAGCTTGTTCTGGTAAGATTTTGGAATGCTTTTTAATGTAAACCATATATTTTTTTTTGTTGAGACTGAAACTCAATAAGTATACTTGTGCAGCCAGAAAAGAAGAATCCGAGCTTGACACCCATGGACTGGGTCAAATTTCTTATTTCGACAGTACTTGGTTTGGTAGGCCTTTTGCTAGTCTTAGTGCACAAAACTGTATGGATTAATGGCATATTATGCTTGTAAAGCCAATATGTAAAATTCTTATGTTTAAGTCCCCTCTCGCAGGTTGCCTTGATTGGTTCTCTTGAAGTGCCACAAGCTGATATTTGGGTTGTATTTGCAATTTTAAGTGGACTGGTTGGCTACTGTGCAAAAATTTACTTTAGGTACGTTCTTTTATCCTCAAAGATCAAAGTCATTCTGCTGAGTGCAATTGATAACTAGCACAGTGGCAGTGAATATATTAATCGATCTCTCATTGTTTAAAGTTTTCCGTTTGATTTTACGTTTATATACATATATCCACATCTACATCTATCTATCAATATGTGTTCATATATTGTATTTGCTTTCTGACAGCCATTCATTACTGAAACAAGTAATTTTCAGTTTTTTGCTCTTGCCTTTCAATTTCACTTGATGTTCTAGAGCATTTTAACATGTGAGCTTGTTCAACTCTCTTAATGTGCCCTGTGCCCTAGCACACACCAAATATGTAGATGACTTGCCGTCTTTTGTGTTTGTTTTTGTTTTCTGAATATTTCCATAAGCAGTGGTGAATAGAGACCTCACATAATTGGATATACCATCACATATATTGAAGACAGGCAGAAGATATTTACTAACATTATAACTTCACTAGTTATCTTTTTACTCGTGCTTTCAACATGCAAATGCTTTAGCACCAACGTAATTGTAAATGATTTTTGTCCCACATTGATAGGCCTGTTGTCCGCAATTTTGTCAACAGTCTGAGAAAGTAGTGTACAAGGTAATGGATAAATTTTTTTCAGAGATCAATGTCATCTGCCAGCACGAAGTTATCATTGTAAACCCAATTTCTGCATAGTCTATTATAAATGATGCTAGTATGATCATTTAATTATGTCACAACATCTAGGTAAGCCCGTGATTTTGGCAAAGGATTTCATCCTAGGAAGTTTTTTAACCTCACCGAATTATATGTGTTTGTAAATACGCCTAATCGACAGAGTTTTTTTTTCCAGCTGTAACCTCAAAGTTAGGGTGGAGTTCGTTGACAAGGTCTTAGGTGAGTCCTAGTGTTTATCGAGTCTATTGTAAGTGTGTTTAAGAATAATTCTAGTGCATGGTCCCTCGCGATCATAAACAATGGCTAAATTATTTTATTATAAACACACTTGGTTTCATACTAGATCATATTGTATCGTAGAATTGGGTAAATTATTGAGGGTCTATGTCTAAAGGTGTATTTTCCCTTTTAAGAGTTGAAATTAATTGCAATATTTTGATGTAAAAATATTTTAGTGCATGGTCCTTGGCAGTCAAACACCATGGCTAAAATATTTGAGGGCGGAAAAATTATTAAATCCCCTCCAGAGTCAATTAATTAATTTTTCTGGCTAAATTAAATAAAAAATCCTAAGCCAGAAAATTTAATTAATTTTGTGTCAAAAAATAACTATAGAGAAATTAATTTCTCTCAAAGTGGAAAATAATAAAAATTTCGTGGGTCAAAAGTAAGTCAATTTTTGGAAGTCTCCCACGAAGGGAAAGATAGATATTTTAAGAAAATTTGAGCCTTTGGACCTTGATGCTTAAGTCAAAGTCAATTTTTTGAGGAAATTAATCCAAAATATTAATTTTTGGATTAATAAAAATGGTTTTTAAGAGAAATTCGAATTTTTCTTCAAAAAAAAAAATTCATCGGTGGAGATTAAAAGATGATCAAGTTATTTTCAACGGTTGGGATTAATTTGACGGAGATCAAGCCAACTTGAACTAGCTATTATTTTCCACTTGGAGGGGTTTTCTCTATATAAAGAAGCTATTGAGCTTCTATTTCCCATCTTTGGATGTGGTGATTTTGTAACGTCGGTATTGAGCTACTGCTTTGTTGGAACATTTTTTATCATAATGGAAAGACTTTGGGGTTCAGTTCATGGTGTTCTTCTATCTGCTGATCTGTGCAATGTGTTAGCTATGTGTTTATCTTATATTGTGTTGAATATTTTTTAGCTCTTATTTCATTTGTTGGTGATAAGAACATTCTATTGGTACGAGCTATCTTAGGTTATCTGATTCACTATATGAATTAACAGTTTATCTTGAGAATTTATAAAGATTTACAGGTATGCTAGCCCTTGGGCTCCAAGTTTAGACACTGTGGGGAAGAGTCGAACTTGTTTGGGCTCTAAGCTTTCATTGTAATGAATTATTTTGCAGGAGGGTTTTGGCTGGTTTATCTTTTAAAATTATTCATCCATGTAATTTTTTAAAAAATTCTTCTCAAAATTTTATTTGATCTTGGGTTAAAAGGATTTAACATGCTAATGAGAGCTAAATTTTTAATTTTGTAAATATTGTACATTTGTAAAATTATCTTCTAACTCTTGTTTTATTTTGTAGCACTTGGGGTTTTAAATTTTTTTGTATATATTTGGGGTTTTGGAATTATTTCATTCATTTTTTGCAGGTCAATTCTCATGCTATTAAAGGAAGTCAAACTATTTTGTGGAGGATCAAGCCCTAGAGCTAGGGTTTGAAGGGTTCCGCCCTTCCAAGTGAGATGTCTAGCCCTTTCAAGCAAATTGTTGGGGTTTTGGAGGTTGATCTAGGCCTTGGAAGGCAAGATCTACCCTCCAGACTTCACCCAAGCTCAACGTCCAACTAGGAAAGGAAGACGCTGGCCCTCAAGGAAGCAAATTTCAGCATTTTGTGGATATTTTTGTGTTTGCAAGGGTTCTAAATTATTTTTAGGCCTCTAAGGCCTAGCCATCCCCTCCTCCAGCCTTACCGTGGCCTTTTCTCCTCCTCTAAGTGAGCCTCTAGCCTTTTCTAGGGCTGCTGTGGAGGCTCCTTTTCCTTGGGCCGCAGGCCCTTAGCCACTGCCCCTTTTCTCCTTGGCTGCAGCCCTAAAAGTGCTCTTCTCCTAGCTGTAGGCCATATTTGGCCTTGCTGTGGCCCTAGAGATGCCTTTAACCCCCTTGACCCTCCTCCTTTGCCTTTGTCGTGGCCTCTAGAAGGCCTTTAGCCCTCTCAACCCCCTCCATTTGCCTATTTTCCCTTGGCTGCAGGCCTTAAGGACCTTCCTCTCCCTGTTGTTACCCTTTCTTGGCCTCCTCTAGCCTCATTGTTGGCCTTCTTTTAGCCCTAGGCTCTTCCTCTTACCCTCATTCAGCCATTCTTCAGTCATCGAGTTGGTTTGCATTGGCATTTTGTCTCTAACGTTTTGTTTTGCAGCGATTTTGGAGCTAACCTTGGCAGTTGCAGATGATCAAGTTCATTGGAAGCCAAACTAGTCATCTACAAGGCTATTAGGCCTCTTGGTTTGCCCTCTAATCCCTCTTTGACATCACTGTTTTCACTTATATTTCTGAAGCATTTTATGATAGCAGTGTATTCAGGGCCTAAACACATCTAGAATAGTCCTAATTTCATTAATCATTCACCTAAATCATTAAAAAATAATCTTGTGGTTAAATTGATTATATGTAAGTGAAGTTTTGAGGACTGTTGGGTATATTCCAGATCTGATATGTTTGCTACAGCCATCTAAAATCACCTACAACAGTAATAAATTCACATAACATTGGCATAAAGGCAAGTTAATAGTCATATTTTATCATCGATTTATCATTTGCACTCTTTAGGCTTGCATTTCTTGGCATATTTGGTAATTCCTTGAAGGCTGTCATATTTATCTAAGGTCTGATATATGCTGCAAACATTCAAAAGTTGTTGACAGTCTTCTAATTTCATTGGCCATTCAATCCTAGCATATTGTGCATCTTGAACAAGTGTTGTATAGTGAAAATGGGTATCTTTCTTGCTGTTGCAATCATTATCTCTTGGCTGCCATCTTTTGCATTTCATTGCATTTTTGCATAAGCATATCACTGGTTGCATTCTCATTAATAAACATAAGTTCTCTAAAAGGCTAAATTGAATTGGTGATTGTTGCATAAGATTGACTTATTGCTCTAAGGAATAACATTGTGGATTAATGCTCTCTTTTTCTCATTGATAGCTAGCATCATTGTGATATTGGTTCTAAGGAATATCTTTCATTTGTCATTGCTATCATTGAAATTGGCTATTGGATAAGTGGTTATATTACTTGTGGATCTATTTTGGTAATAAACATACTAACATTGTGTATTGCAAGTGATCTTCATATCTAAGCTTATAATCTTGTTAATCTAAGTCACTCATAAAACACTTGCTTAATCATAATTGGGATAAGAGTAATCTTGAAGTAATATAAAGATTTGCTAATTTTTTTCCCCTAGGAAAAATCGTAATTTCATTTATAGAAAGAAATTATATTTTGTAGATGCATATGCATATGCTGAACATATTCATGACAAGTTGTCATCATCAAGAGATCTGAGTTCTATTGTGTTGTTACCTTAGTCCACGCAGGGAGGTAACAAACCAGAGATAACTGAGATATACAAAAGATGTAAAAACCAAAGCTGTCCGAGAGATGGTATATATATTGATAAATGAACAAAAGCCAAAAATGCTGTAGATTTAAACATGAAAGTCCATAAATGGCCTGCGATAATACTAATAGTGAGCATCATCAAGCTGTTCCCGAATCATCAAAGTGCCCGGCTCCCGGAGCGCAGCTTCTTTGGAAAGGCCATTAGCCGCTGCATTCTGCTCCCTGAAAATATGTTTACAAGTAAGTGTGTCAAAATAAGCAATCAGTCTTAGGGCCTCCTCCAAAATATGACTTAGGGTGAATGTAGAGCATCTAGCATTCCTATTCAACCAATCAAACAATTTTGGAGTCTCCTTGTAAGTCTCTGCAGTTTTTCTCTAATGCAAATTGAATAAGTTATTTGTTGCTGATAACTCAGCAAAATTATTTGTGCCCCTCCTGAGTCCCATCAGCAGACTATATGAGTGATGTGCAGTGATATGCAAAATACCCCCCCCTCCCATAGCCATTTTCTTGTGCAGCCCCATCAAAATATATCCACGGTTTGCTGTCATTAATTTGTTCAGAAATAATTACACGGGGTCTCTGGGGAGGAGGATCATCTGGGATGAGGGCATAATCAGCGAGCACCTTAGTTGCTATGATAGGCCAACGAGGGGAAAGGTTCTGGAAAATGAGGGCATTGCTGGCGATCCAAATAGCCTTGCAAGTCAGAACAGGGAGGTTGCGTTGTTTGGGGGAGGTAGAGGAGGAAAACTAGGAGTACCAAGCCTCAGTAACAGAAGCAGATGTCCAAGAGCTGGAAGGGGAAACAGTCTGGATGACTAATTCCCACCACTGATGAGCTTCCAAACAATCCAGGAAGAGGTGAAATATGGATTCATTGTCTCTTCTGCAAAGGTAACACCAGTGTGGCCCATATTGTGCCCTCTTGATGAGATTGTCCCCAGTAAGGATTTTGTTCTGTAATATGCACCACATGAGTAATCTGGTTCGTGGGCAACTTCTAGAGATGTTGCCACCAGACTTCCAGATTTTGTGGCTTCCTCGGCTCTGCTAGTACTAGGTAGCCTTCTTTTGGAGAGAATCTGCCGGATTTTGAGAGGGCCCAAACAATCTCATCGTCTTCATCTGATATGCGGATATGGGCTTCAGAGAGGGCTTAGGTGTACTCATCCCACAGATGATGCCAATGAGGGGGGATGTTAAGTTGTTGTGCCGATCTCCGAGCCTGATGTAGAAAGGAGGAGTTTTCTCTATCAACAATATGAGCAATGTGAGTGACATTTCGTTCATGAAGCCGCTGTATGAGATTTATAGGTAGGTTGTGGGAATTCCCACACCCAATCCACGGGTCAATGCCAACCAGAACTTTGAGACCTGAATGGATTCGCTAGGTGAGACCTGCCCTGATGGGTCCCAGAGCCTTTATGACCGCCTTCCATATTTTCGAAATCCCGGAAGCATGCCTAGTGGGTCTCCTAATCCATTCCAGGATCTGTAGAGGGGCGATATATTTAGATTTTGTCACCTTGGCCCAAAGACTGTCACCTATGAGCAGATGCTAACAGAGCTTTGCAACAAGAGTAGTAGAGAAATCCTCAAGTCTTTTAAGTCCCCATCCTCCCCATTTTTCAGGCAGATTCAGAGCTTCCCATTTTACCCAAGCAAAGATCTTACTTGGCTGGCTACCTTTCCAAAGGAATCTGTAACAAAGGGATTGGATTCTAGTTAGGATCCCTCTAGGAATCTAGGCCAAGGACATCCAGTACACAGGAGTTGCTTCCAATACACTCTTAATGAGGGTGAGGCGTCTAGTGCGAGAGAGATATTTAAGGTACGAGACGTTGAGTCTTTTTTCCAATTTAGCAATGAACTAGGTCCAATCTGCTAACCTATAACCCAAAGGCTTTAACTTGTAACCCAAGTATTTTAGGCCTTCAGAAAGACTCAACTGTGAGAATCTGAATCGTTGAAGAGCAAAATGTAACTCATGCTGAGTGCATGCAGTTGCAGTCAACATTGATTTGTGCTCATTTAGTTCCATACCTGTAGCCAACATGAATAATGAGAAGATGGATCTGATACAGGTCAAATCACCAATACTTCCATTCAGAAAGATTAGAATATCATCCATGAAGAGTAGATGTGTGAGTTTGTAGTCGTCTGTAATCTTGATGCCTTGTAGTCTGCCACCTCCATGCTCCTCCTTTATCTTCCAGCTGAGACCTTCCATGACAAAATGGAAGAGGAGGGGAGAAAGTGGGCAACCTTGTCTAAGTCCTCTTGCCAAGAGAAAGAAAGAGGATGCACTTCTGTTAACCAGGACATTATAAGATATGTTGGTGATACAGCTCATGATCCATTTAATGTAAGTAAAGGGGAACCCCAGATGAGTTAATAGCATTCTAATATATAACCAATTAACTGAGTCGAAGGCTTTGGATAAATCCACTTTCAGAATCATGCCTTTTCCTTTCCTAGTATGAAGCGAGTGCAATACTTGCTAGGCAGTACCAACAGCTTCATATATTTGTCTGTCTTGAAGGAAGGCAAATTGCTCCGGAGAGATGTGCTAGAGAGAAAGGGCCTCATCCAATTTGCGATGATTTTGGCAATAATCTTATATAGGCAGTTACAGAGAGAGATAGGGTGATATTCATCAAAAGAGATGGGGTTATCAGCCTTAGGGATAAGAGCAATAAAGGTGGAAGCGATGGAAGGCTCAATTCGACCATTGGTTTTGGAGCCCTCAATAACTTGTAGCAGATGAGTACCCAGGACATCAAAGAAGGCCAAGTAAAACTCAATGGTCTAGCCATCCGGTCTAGGACTTTTGTCTTTCTTGAACCATTTCAATGTGGCCTCCAGTTCATCCAAGGTGACCACCTTGGATAGCTCCTCTTCCTCATCTTGTTCCACGAAACGTGGGAAGTTTTGGGCCACCCTAATAATATCAGCAAGGTTTGCATCTCGAGGGGCCCTGAAGGCTCTCTTAAAGTGAGAAGATGCAAGAGACGCTAACTGTGAAAAAGTATTTGCTGAGTTTCCATCTTCGATCGGGAGCTGCTAGATAGTGTTTATAGCCTTCCTGCCATTGGCAAACTTATGGTAGAATTTTGTGTTAGCATCCCCTTCCTGCATCGATATCGCCCTGCCCTTGAGATGCCAGACTTCCTCACGGGCTTTAAGTATATTTCCTCTAGCGGAATATAGGGAAGTTATCCTCTCCTTATGTTCAGCAGAGGTGAATAGGCCACCCTGTACATTTTCAAAAATCGACAGATCATTTTCGATTTGTCTCAAAGAAAGGTCGTCCTGTATCCTCTTATTGTGTGCCCACTGCTTGGACAGTCTCTTTAGTGTTGAGAGGTTGCGCAGAAAACCCTTAGTATAATTACCCCCGACACCCAGAGGGTTAGCTTTCCAGAAGTCTGAGACCATGGTGATATAGGAGGTTTCTTTGAGCCAAGCTGAATAGAACTTGAAAGGTCCTTTGGGTTTTGCTCTTCCTCCATCAATTTCCATATAGATGGGGAGGTAATCAGAGATCCCTCCTGAACCGACCCATTGTCTTATACAAAAACCCAAGTCAAGTATGCTTTCTTTGACGAGAAAATGATCCAATCGTTGCGCAAGGCTATCATCCCCAGTCCGATTATTCCTCCAGGTAGCTTGAATCTTGGCTGAGGGTATGTCTATCAGTTGGTGATTATCCAGATTGGAAGAAAAATAGTCCGAAAGTGAATCTCTCTGGGCACGGTGGCCCCAGGACTTTGAGTGTCCGATGGAAAAATTTAAGTCTCCACCCAGAATCAGGTGATCAACAAAGAACATATCCGACCCTAAGAGATTATCCCAAAATTCCGGTCGGTTGTGGCACGAACCATAGATATTGAAAATTTTAAAATTCATGCCAAGGTCTGTTGAAAAGATGTCTGCTCCAATATGGCCAACCCCTCCCCAACAGTTGATCAATTTAATGGAGCGAGCATTAAATCCGAAGGATATACCTCCATATCTCCATTGTGCATCAAGGCCAGTGAACTTCCACCCCCGAAAGCATGTTCTCAAGGAGTCTAGAGATGTCAGCAGCGGGGCCAAGAGTCTCTTGTAGGAAGATGATGTCAAGACGATCGAATTGAACTATTCGACGGAGTGTCAGTTTTTTCTCAGGCCTAGCAAGCCCACGACAGTTGTATGAGAGAATCTTCATGGAGGGGGTTTCTGTAGCTCTAAGGACCCCAGGGATAGTGGACTGTTTACCAGTTGCAATGTCATCGCCCGCTTGAGATTGGGCTATAGTAATAGAAGAGGGTCGGCCTCGATGGAGCTTTTGCGAAGGGGGGGAGAGATAATATCAAGGCTGACATGATCCACCGCTTGTCTCTTGGCCTTAGAACGGGTCTGATACCCCTTCAAAGCAGGGATAATGGCAGATGAAGAGGGAGGGTTACGGGGAGTGGACGACAGAGGGGGGGGTGGGGGCAATGATAGGGAGAGTGGGGGAGATGTCACTAGAGATCTGGGAAGGGGGAGCAGATGATAGTGGCCTATGACCCAAATGCAATGAGAAACCAGAAGACAAAAAATCGCTAACAAATGAGCAACAAAGAGAGGAAAAAGGAAGTGGGGTGATCATACCTGAGTCGAAAGAATCACCAGAGGCAGACTGGGCAGGATCTGATGACGGAGGAGGAGGACGAAGTGGAGGCCTTCCACGCTTCTTCTGAGATGGCTTGGTAGGGGGAGCAGCCGCAACTGGAGGGGCAGAGTGTGTTTCAGTCCTCCTAATAGGCGAAGCGGAGTGCTGAGGCAATTCCTTTGAGGACCGAGGCTGTTCCACTTGATTGGAGCCTTCTTTGTTCAATGGCTTCTGTCTCGAAGCTTTCCTGGAAGAACCACCATTAAGGGGGCAATCTTTGAACACATGCCCAATTCTGTGACATTTCCGACACCTGAATGGGATGCCCTCATAGTCCAGGACCTGTCGTCTAGTGATATTCCTCCACTGTATATTGATATGTTCCAGAACTCCATCAGAAAGGTCCATGTGGACAAGGATTCGAGCATATGCCATGCGCCTCGAAGTCAGGAATGAGGCATCATATGTGAGGTAGTTCCCAAGAGCGTTCCCTATCCTCCTGAAGATGTCCTCCATCCAGAAGTGGAATGGGATCCCTGGGAGGCAAACCCAAATAGGTCCGGTGTCTACCCATTCTTGTTTAGGATCGAACATCAGTGTTCATCGCCGAAGAAGTACAGCGGCTTGGTCGATATGCCAAACTGTCGAAAGGACCCAATTGGTATGTGCCAAGCAGCTAAAGCGCATCGCAAACCATCCTTTTACAAAAGTCTGTACTCTGGGGGGGTCGCTTAGGTGGTGTCCCCAAACCTCCATGGTCCATTTCTACAGGTGCTCCACACTGTATTGTCTGCCTCTGACCCGACCCACCAGAACACGCTCCGATGACTCCATAGACTCCAGTAGTGGAGTATCCTCAAAGAATTTTAGAAAAACTTCGCAGTTCTTAAGCTTGAAACTCTGCTTCCTCTTAGCCCCCTCTTAACCCGGAGGTCGCTGCAACAGGAAGGACAAAAGACTCTGTAGCCGGAGATGATGAAACCCTAGTAGGGTTAGACGGAATGAAAGCAAAAAACCCGGGAATGGAGCCGATACTAGTGAAGTTGCCTTGCAAGGGGGCTGCCGGGGTAAGAAATGTAGAGCAGGCGGACGCCAGAGAGGCCGAGATCGAGGGGGGGTCAGACAAGGGTTTGTCGGAGCCCGACGAGGAGGGGAACGAAGCAGTGGCTGCACCTAGGGTTAGGCCTTCAGGGGCATCCTGAGGCCTAAAAAAGGCCAAGGTGCAAGGAGAAATCAGCTGTGAAATGAACTCCGGGTTGACAGGGGTGTCTTCAGGCAGTGAGACTGACTTGAATCGAGGGCTAGAGATGGGGGGGAGGGCACCAATTTCCTCGGAGAGCTCGTTGTTAAATGAATAGAAACCCTCAAGGGTGGTCCTGGCCTCCATCCAAATGGGCTCACCTTCCGACGGGTCCACTGAATAATCTAAGTTATCCTCCATAACTGTCACAGCCGTTAGCTGATAGTTGCTTGCAGGAACCAAACAATGAATGGAGGAAGGATAAACGGGGAGAGGTAAAAATCGCCCAAGTGAATGAGCTAACCAGAAACGACTGAGGTTAGGAAGAGACGCGGGAGGGGAATAGCAAGGAAAGAGGCAGGAAGGCAGTCAGTCGACGACAACGATGGATTCAGAAGCAGTTACGGAGGTAGGCGATGAGAGCGGATTGCTAGATTAGTACGCTGCGGCAAAAACCAGAGCAGGAACCCTAACCCACCGATCGCTCTCGATGTCCTCCAACAAGATTTGCTAATTATGTTCATCTAATTGGCATATTGACATTCCATTGTTATAATTTTGAGAATTGACTAATTTGTATTTAAAGATCATCATCTAATTGCCACTGTTAAAAGAAACATTGAATTGGTTTATTTATGGTTGTTTCATGAACAATTGCCTATCGTGATCTTGATAACATCTTTAGTGCTATTTATTTGTTCCATTGAGCACTCCCTTGTGGTGAAGATTGTCCTTTTCATTGTTAAGTACTTCATTATTTCAAGTTGAATATCATTGTAATTTATCTCTAAGTACTTAAGAACACCTAACAACTTCACCTAAAGATAACCACTCATATTTTGCACTTGCATTTTAGGATTAGCCTTGCACTAATTAACTTATCTCCAAGCATAAGCTTGGTTGATAGAAACATAGAACCACCTTTCTTACCCATCTTGCGAAGCCTTGACCCTCTTTTGTGGTTAACATAGTGACCTTGTAGTTGTCAGAGCCACAATTTTTGTAGCGCCAGAGGCATCAGGTGGTTAGAACTCCAGGGGAGGTATCATTAATAGAGACTTTGCTATCTTCCCCTGAGTTTTCTCTCACAATCTACACTAGAGACTAGCTTCAAAATAGTTGAGAGGAAGGATTCACTTAGAATAGGCATTTAATTTAAAATAAACCAAGATCTTGCATTTCACTTAGATTTTAGGTATTGCATTCCATATAGGATAGTGAAGCATCCTAAAGCAGCAACTGTTCATCCAGTCACTTGGTAAATAATTTATATTAAGCAAGTATTTTGACTCCATTAAGGCACTGGCCTTCCAAAGTAATCTAATCTAATCGCTAAACTTGCTAACTTAACTAGGTTGCTAGGCCATTCAGTTGTCTCCTGGACTTGTTGGTTGCCAATGGGTCTTTTATCTTCACATTTCATAGGGACTACCTGTTGAGAAATCTAGGGGGCAACAAGTGTAGGTGATTTCTTTTACTTTGATAACTACTTGTGATGTATTTTTACTTTACTTGATTAACTTCTTCTTTCTTTTATTATTATTAGTGTTCTTTATCACCAAACAACTACCAAATCATAAAGAACAATGAGACAATAGGACACAAGATATAGGAGATCTGTTGGAATTTCTAAGTCTATCCGTTAGAAATTCTTCCTGTATTATCTGATTTATTTATTCCTACTTGTTCAATTACTTAACAAGTTATTTACCATGTAGATACTGAAAATAAATACAAGTACAATATCAATACATACAGATCATAAACTGAAAGAAAACAAGCACAAGTGACATTGCTGTTTTTGGACTAATGTCCTCGGAAAAACCCAATGTGGGAAAACGGTGCAACTATTCAGAGGGTTTTATTATTATGTAGTTTCAGAATCATAGTTGCGGGGGAGCGCCCCCCCCCATCGAACCCGCTCCCGAAGCGCGCTCCGGAGCGGCTTGGGAGCGCGCTCCCTAAATCGCTCCCGGACGGGAGCCATTTTCGGGAGCGCGCTCCCCCCAAAAAAAATTTCGCTCCCTGCCGATTTCGGGAGCGACTTAGGGAGCGGTCGCTCCGTCGCTCCCGGAGTGCTTTTTAAAGCCCGGGAGCGATCGCTCCCGAGCTTTAAAAAATCGCTCCGGGAGCGATTTTAAGCTGGCCGGGAGCGGGTCGGCAGAAAAAAATTCCGCGTACCCGAAAATAAACTTAATTTTTATTTTATTTTATTTTTTTAAAAGCCCTTTGGGCATAAAATCATTTCATTATCAAAGTTTGAAGAGGTTGAGGAGCTTGAAGAGCAAGAGCAAAGGAGCAAGGAGCAATTGCTGAAGAGCGAGGAGCGAGGAGCAAGGAGCGAGGAGCTGCGGAGCAAGCCTGCAGAGGTAAGTAACTTAATAATTTAGTTAATCTAGCTAGTTTAATTTAGTTAGGTAGTAATTTAGGGAATTTAATTTAGGGAATTTAATTTAGTTTATTGAGTATTAAAATTATGAATTTCAATTAAATTAATAAATTAAGTTAATTAATCCCAATAAATTAAATTAATTTGCAGATTATTGAATGAAAACCCTACAAACATCAAACACCATGGACCTGACTATATTTTTGGGCATTTTCCTCTTCCTGGTCCCTTTTATGGTTATTATGGTGGTGGAGAGTAGGAAACGGAGGGGCCAAACTGGAGAGGGGGATGAAGAAGCTGGAGAAAGTGAAATGGGTGAAAACCCCGGTGAGGAGGAGCTGGAGGAGGGTGAACAGGGCACTCAAAAGACTAAACAAGACCAAACCCCATTGTGGAAATATGTTCAGAGGGCTGAAACAGGGAGAGGGGGTGGAACCACTAAATTTCATTGCCCCCATTGCAACACTGATTACACAGGTTCATACACCCGTGCTAGAAGACACCTCTGCGGGAAAAAGCCATGGGATGGAGAGAAACAAATAGGAATCAAAACTTGTGCAGCGGTGTCAACAGCGGATAGAGCCAAATACATAAGGGAGGAGGAAGAAGCCCAATACCAATCAAAA
>APFE030050336.1:189687-209781 GCA_000404065.3 Pinus taeda
AAACCGGGAGCTTCTGAAAATGGTCGCTCCCGCTCCCGCTTCCGCTCCCGCTTCCGCTCCCGCTCCCAAGTAACATAGTTCAGAATACAACCAGGGTGCCAGAAATGGCTCACCCAACAGAGAATGCCCTCAGTAGTAGTACCTCTCAGTTAGAGACAGATATTTCGACTAAATCACCGAATGAACGATCCCACAACAACAATATAACTTTCTGCTACTCTGCATCACCTTGATAGGGACTGCGTCACCCTATCCAGCTCTCTAGCTCCAATATGTCCCACGAAATCTCCCATCGCTACCTCTAGGGTTTGCGTCAACCTCTCTGGCCTAGTTCAACCCAACATCAGCCTACCTAGCCCAACGTTAGCCTCTCGGGGCTTTGCATCAGCCTCTGGAGCCTTTGCATCTCACACACTGGCCCTCCTCAGGCTCTGCATCAACTCCTCTTCCGGCATCTGCACTGATGCTCTCGGTACTAACACTGCCTCTCTTTTATGTATTCACTGCCCCTCAGTTGTAACTCTGATCACTCATTCAATTTCCTCAGCAAACCCTGCCCCAGAAAATCGAGTTCTTGTTCTCTCTTGGTGTGTTCTCCAATTGACCCTCAAGCCTCCTCTTATACTTTTCTCGTTGGTTCATCAACGGTCGAGATTAAATCTCTAATCAACGGCTAAGATTAGATTTGGCTTGATCCATGACTTTTGGACCAATCTAACTTGGTTTTATATTAATTCACGTTAATATTTTATTTTTCCTAAGTTTAGACTTAGGAACTCCATTAAAAATATTAGTTATTTTAATATCTCCCAAATTAGTCAGATTTTGTCCAAACCATTTCTGGGTCTTGGAGATCTCATGTGCTATACCATCTCCACTAATTTTCGTGGCTAGAGCATATCCAATGCTACCCCAAATCAACATTCCCTCTTAGCGAGGACTGTGCTCTAGTAATACTCCCCACTGAGTATCACTCTGATCATCTAGCATCGGTCCTTGTGCTGATGCTAGGCCTCCCCACCCAACATCCTCTACACTGCTGCATCATGTACTATTATCCATGGCCCTGCCACTGCCACTGCTGCATCTGTACGACAACTCCCTCTGCATTTGTGCTGCTGCCCATGGCCCTGCCACTTCCACTGCTGCATGTGCATTACATCCCCTCTCATCATGCTACATCGTGCTGCCCATAGCATTGCCATTGCTAATTGCTGCACTGCAACTTAGTTACTGAGAAGTAATTAACTGATCCTCCCAACCCTGACATCTCTGCAAGGCTAGAGACACTCTCGAGTCCCGACACTGAAGCTCCCTTTGTCGTTGACAAGTGCTCCCTCTTTGACCTCTGCACTGCTGTAACAACTCCATGCATTTCACACTGCTGTCTCATGCTATCCTAGGACTCCTACACTGTAGCACCCTCTGTCACTCCATTCGCATCTGTCTCTACCGACATCTGCTAGTCCTACTACTCTTCAGGGCTCTCGTAGCAATGTATAATCCAAGAGGTTGGGTACCTCGAGGATCCTGCCCCTCATCGCTTGTAGTCCATCTTACTACAGCTCGATGTCTCCCCACCTCTTCTCTCGAGGTGTATGAGTACTCATGGCACAATCGTCATCAGTCTCCACTTCCTTCTCCGCCTTAGCCGATGCAGCCTTGGTCTTAGAAGCCTCTCCCTTGCTCTTCTTCCTAGGACACTGGTTTGCATAGTGACCCAGTTCCCCACAATGGAAGCACTTGACCTTGGAGAGGTCCTTCTTCTTTCTTTTCTCTTGCTTTCTCGTATATGCGAGAGCCACGTCTTCTTCTTCCTCCTTCTTGATTCTGACCCCTTTTCCGCTACTCCCTGCCTTGGACACCCGTTTGATCTCTTCTTGACGAAGAGCTGCCCATAGTTCCTCCCAATCTGAAAGGCTCGTCCTGCCCAGTATGCTCTGGACAAATACCTCCAATCCTCTGAGACTACGTTCAATGTGGTCCTCACCATCAGTTCCTAATCCGGTGTGGCCCCTATGGAAGTTAGCTGATCACAGATCTCCTTCAATCCACTGAGGAAGACATCTATCTGCCCTCCCTTCTGCATCTGACATGTCCGCAACTGATTTTCAAGTAACATCCTCCTTTGCACGGAAGGATGTTGGTACAATTTTTTCAGGGCTTCCTACATCTCATTTGTTGTTTCCTTTTCGGCAATATGTGGCACCACATGATCCTTGACACCATCAAGGATGATGCACTTTGACCTGGCCATTGCCTCCTCGTACTTGTCATTTTCAGCTAGGTTAATCGGGATCGTTATCGTTTTCAAGGCAAAGTGTTTGATGTGATATCTGTCTAGAATGGACAAGATCCTGGCCTTCCCGACTACGAAGTTTGAGGCTCCGTCCAGTTTATCTTGATCTCTTAGCCCATTCACTGCCATTTCACTGCTCCTCTTTCGACTCTTTCAAGTCTCTCTACTTCCCGTTTGGAAGTTCTCGATTTAACTCCCTCTGAGCCTTGATTTCCCTTCTGAAAATCCCTCTGCCGATGTCAAGATGCCCCACTTCGATCGTTTGTGCAGTTGCACCACTGATCTTGATTTCTTGGCTAGAAATTCTCGGCAACAACTCCCTCCTCCTTGGTCTTGCCCTGTTAGCTATTGTTCTAACCACAGTACCCCACTAGCTTCGCTCTGCAACTTACCCACAGTCTCCTATGCCCCAGCAGTCTGAAGGTTAGACCCTGTAGGCTCTACGCAATCCCGACACCGGCACAATCTGCACCTCCTGGCCACAATGTCGATCCTTCCTGACTGAGAAAGATGACCGAGCACTACGTAGGTCAGGTTTGCTCCTCTCTGCGTCAGCGCTAATCCTCCTCACTCGAACTGATGACGCAGTCTCTCTGCGTCATCCCTTCCTTGCTGCTTTTTGCTAGGAACAACCTCTATCACTCGACATAGCTGTTTTCATTGCTGCTGCTCTGCTCAACTGATGCCTTCAGTTATCTTGTTATCTGCAACCATGCTCTGATACCATGTTGGAATTTCTAAGTCTATCTGTTAGAAATTCTTCTTGTAGTATCTGATTTATTTCTTCCTACTTGTTAAGTTACATAACGAGTTATTTACCATGTAAATACTGAAAATAAATACAAGTACAGTATCAACACATATAGATCATAAATTAAAAGAAAACAAGCACACAAGTGACATCATTGTGTTTGGACTAATGTCCTCGTAAAACTCAATACGGGAAAATCGATGTAGCTATTCAGAGGGTTTTATTATTATGCAGTTTCAGAATACAACCAGGGTGCCAGAAATAGCTCACCCAATAGAGGATGCCCTCGGCAGTAGTACCTCTTAGTCGGAGACAGATATTCCGACTAAATCACCAGATGAATGATCCCACAACAACAATACAACTTTCTGCTGCTCTGTGTCACCCTGATAGGGACTGCGTCACCCTATCCAACTCTCCAGCTCCAATCTGTCCCACGAAATCTCGCAGCACTGCCTCTAGGGTCCGCGTTAGCCAATCTGGCCCAACGTCAGCCTCTCGGGGCTCTATGTCAGCGTTTGGAGCCTTTGCATCTCACATGCTGGCCCTCCTCAGGCTTTGCGCAACTCCTGGTTGCCTTTGCGTGGCCTCTAGCTGGCTCTGCGTCAACCCTATGCCGACTTCTACGTTGATGCTCCCAGTACTAACTATGCCTCTTTGCTATGTATTCATTGCCCCTCAGCTGCAACTCTGATCACTCACTCAATTTCCTCAGCAAATCCTGCACCAAAAAATCGAGTTCTTGATCTCTCTTGGTTTGTTCTCCAACTAACCCTCAAGCCCCTTCTTATACTTTTCTCATTGGTTCATCAACGACCGAGATTGAATCTCTAATCGACGGCTAAGATTAGATTTGGCTTGATCCATGACTTTTGGACCATTCTAACTCAGTTTTATATTAATTCACATTAATATTTTATTTTTCCTAAGTTTAGACTTAGGAACTCCATTAAAAAGATTAATTATTTTAATATCTCCTAAACTGGTTAGATTCTATCCAAACCATTTCTGGGTCTTGGAGATGTCATGTGCTATAGCCTCTCCACCAATTTTCATGGCTAGAGCACACCCGATGCTATGCCAAATCAACACAGTCAACTAGGGCCAAAACCTCTCCAATTGAGAGGAAAACCCACCACAATCCTTCTTCCTATAGAACTTCAATTAACGAATTCCAAGACCTATTTCCCTTGACCAAGACCCTCCAAGGCCAAGTCATCCTTCTTGATGAGCTTTCCTTCCACAACTTCCAACAACAATCTTCAACCTTCCAACAACTTCTCCAACAGCGTCGACCCCAACAACAATTTCTGTAACTTCGACGTCGTAACTTCAACAACTTCGACCTAGCAGCTTCACAACTTTGACCTTGATGCAACTCCAAAAACTTCGACCTAACAACTTCACAGCTTCGATCTAGAGACAACTTCACAGCTTCAACCTTGTAGCTTCACAAATTTGGCCTTGAGGAGATCAAACTTGCTTGAGTGAGTGTGCAAATGAGGTCGAGTTCCTTCTTATTTATAGGCTTGTGAGAGGTACAAATTGCTATCTTGAGGTTGATTTGTCCCTTCATGTAGGCTGACTTGATCTTTGTTCCGTGACGAGGTCTTGGAGGGTCTTTTGACTCTATTTTCACTCAATAAATTTTTCTTTACATTATGTAACATGCCCAAATGGATCTTCAATACATGACAATGACTCAATTGGCTTTATGACAAACCTAGAAGCACTCAATGGGTGCTTGACCTAAAAATAAATTTTCCTTGAGCATGAAACCCATGCCTCAAAAACACAAATAATAAATTTATTTTTCTCTTTTCATTAAATACATAAAATCACGATTACATTTGCCATTATGAAGACCAAACCTAGTTACATATTTCAACACTACCCCCCTTAGCCTACTATTGGGAGACAACTAGAACGGAGAGGGTAGGGATCCGAGTGACAACCCCCGTCCTTATCGTTGTTGCATCTTTCTTGTACAATTTAACGGGGTTTATTCTCACCTATTCGATCTTGAACAAATTTATTATTCTATTTCCAACACTGATCTTCCCCCCTCGCATTGCTACAACATTCTTTTTTTGCAGCCCAAGCATTTGCCAATATCTATAGGTACTTTCTTACATATGAAGCTACTAGTTCACGTGTAGTTATTGTTCAACACGTAGGGTAGTTGTACACACGTAAGAATCATATGAACAAGTCTGATGCTGCCCAAAGAACATTTATTCAATGGTGGTGAGATATTTCAAACAGAATTTATAATGGTATTAAGTTGAGTATATTAATTAGGGATTGGATACTAATAAAAGGGGTCATATTATCATCATGACGAGCCTCCAAGCTATTCTTAGTAAAATTTGTAGGTTCTACACGTCAGGGACAAAGAAATAGGACATGTCCAATTGGAGGCTTGTGTTTCTATCCCACATATCAAACATGGACACATGTCCTAACACAGGACATGCATCAAAATAAATGTCAAACACACGCTGTTAGGGCCCTTGGGGCCCCTTTATTAAGCCCCTAATAAACATTCATTCTTAGTTTATTTTTTATATTATGGAGGTTGGCTAGAACCTTTCATTGTACCCTTTAATTTTAATTGTACCCTTGGTCTCCTATATATACCATGGAGAGCTAGTCTTAGGATCATCAAATTTTGTTTTATACACTGTATTCGTTGTAAAAAGAGGTTCCCTCCTTGAAGTGGATTGTAATCATTGGTTTCTTATGATTTTTAAGGTGCAAAGTAAATAACATTTGGTATCAGAGCATACAAACCTAGGGTTTTGCTGCTTCAATTGAGTCATCATGGCAATTTTGTCATAAATTTTAGATCCTTGTTTGCTATACTTTTGGTGATACACCCTATGGAAGTTAGTGTTTGCCAGTGGTCTTGAAATTGGTTTTTAAATGAGTACTCTTGGAATTTTTGCTATGAATTTTGTTTTGAGAAGTTTTAGATGGTGAAATTTTGTGCATATTGATAAGAGATCTTAGGGAATATTTGGTAAAAATTTCAGATTTCAAATCATTAATTTGGAGATATATTCTGTGGAAGTTAGGATTTGTGAATGGTCTTGAAATCAATTTCAAATGAGTAATTTTGGAATTTTTGCTATAATTTTTTCTTGTGATGTTTCACGCTATGAAATTTCAAGCATATTAAGAAAACATATAGAGGTACATTTGGTAAAGATTTCATATTTTGGTTTGCTATACTTTTAGAAATATACCTTGTGGAAGTTACGTTTTGCATATTGTGCTCAAATTAGTTTCAAATGAGTGATCTGGGATTCACTATAATTTTCTTGGGACACTTTAGATTGTGAATTTTTTAGAGATTTGAGTAGATCTACCGAATTACCTCAGGTGGAAATTTTAGAATATGATTTGAAAAATTGGACTTATGGCACACTTTACAAGTTCCCTCTTAGGAAGAGGTAAAAGTTCAACAAGTTTTGGGAAAGTTACCATAACTTTCACTTGGCACATCAAATTTTGGTTAAACTTGGGGAATTATAGAGAAGACATATCAGAGTACTGCAGGGTAAACTTTCAAATTCAAGAGGGCTTCAATATCAAAGATATATCTAGGTAAAGGTGAGATATCCAGATAGTCTCCATATTAAGTATTTAGAGTTACATAACATACAAGTGACATAAATTTTGATTGGAAGATCCATTCTTTTAGTGATTGAAATTTGTGATAAAAAGGAGCATTATTATTATTTTCTCACCTACATTCAAAGAAAGATCCAAAAGATACTACACCTAATAAACCCTCAGAAGGCTTCCATGAATCATGAAGAAAGAGAAGATGTTCAACATTTGGTAACCTAGTTGGAACATCAGTTGTAATTTGTCACAGATGCAAGCATTAGTTAAAAGGGATATTCAAGAAAAGACAGATGAAAATAAAGAAGAAACAGATAAGAATGTGAAATGATTGGAACAAAAGCTAGATGAAAATAAGGAAGAAATGGATAAGAATATGAAACATATGTAAAAAAGATTATAGAAGCTGTAAATGGGGGACTCCTTAAAATTGGTAATGCATCTGAAGGAACTCATGAAAAGCTAAGGAAAACCCTGCTATTACCCACAGTATGCATATTCAAATGCATAAACCATTTTTCCTAGGAATTAATATGACCTATCGGGTCAATCTTCTTCATTAGATAATGGTTAAGGCCCCTTTTATTGATTCTCGACAAAGATTTATCAACCTCTGTGGAAACAATTCCATAAACTAACTACGGTTCATGCCCTTCATCAATCCTTTCAATCGGGACTTCGTTTAACCCTCATAATCTTCGCATATAACTTTAATGAACCCTTCGTTAAACATTAATGCTCACACATATAACTAAACCCCATAAACCTTTATTAACTTTGGGTCATACACAGGCTTAACCCACAAATCAGCTATTAGCGTTTTAATACTAGTATAAACCTTTTCTAATAGAAATCACAATAAACATATGTTACCATACCTTTTCCACTTATTCCTCGTCTCTACACATTTTTTGATACATGCCTTATCACAATTGCAATCCTCCGTGGGTCATACTAACACATGACTACTTCCATCACATCCGATATGTGATAAAACATTGGATTCCAAACTACAATAAACTGTGTCCATTACCTTCTCGCGTCCGCTCTCATTGCATGTCGCAAAGCTTCTCGGTCCGCTTACATTACACTTCGCAATTGTTTAGGGCCCGATACATTACCATGGAATATTTGCGATGCGATCAAATCTCCGATCACATCGGAAATCACAACCGCCCATCGCATTTCGCATGTTGCAAGACTTGTGGCCCAAGGTTAAATCCTCCCTTTGGAATATTACGATGCGAGATTCAACAACCGTCCTCCACTGTTCCGCTGCGCGACTCCTCCTAAGCTTAACTCTGTATTTCTTTGATCAAGATCGCTCCAAATCATTACTTGGGTTCTTCAATGGTTTCAAAGGCCCATTATGTGCCTCTGTATTATTCTTCTCCTCTGTGTATTCGCTTGGACTTTGCCTGCACGCATATGTTATACAGAATACTCTGATTCATTCAAAATTCATCATTCGACACTCAAACCACACACTTATACAATTTCGAAATTAATCTCTGTATATATAAACAAACATTTACATAGTCTCACTATCTTTGGCGTGATCTTCTAATGTTAGTGGCCTCTGTTTACAATCTGCTTGTAGGCTTATAGTCACACTCTAACCAGCTAACCTATCCAACCTATCCAACCTCTCTCTCCTATCTATGCCTTTTAGGTTTACATTTATACGAAAGGATTCTAAAACCAATTCCTGGTTCAGATCCATAAACCTCTCAACAAAATCCTAAAATCTCTTCCTCATCCCTAAGGATCCTCTCCAGTCCACAAAATCATGAACTAACTCCTAATCTGAGTTTTACAATCAATTCTCAATCCCTCAGTTCTCTCAACTATCCTAAATCTCTCATATTCTCCTACATTTGAGAATATTTACAAATATGTCTCACAATATTCAATTAAATCCTATTCTCACTAAAATCACTCAAAACTCTTAATAATTACATTAATTCAATACTTAGGAAACCAACTTCCCTGAAACACAAGACCCCCTATGTTTACTACAATACAATGATAATGTTGAGCTGAATGCTCCTGCATCAGACTCCCCATGTAAGAAAATTTATGACCACTTGGTCATAAGTCTGGATAATTGGTTCCTCCTGGATCCCAGATTTTATTTTGTAATTTGTCTTTGCTTGTCAACTGTTCTATTGCTGTTGTTGTCTGTTGCTGTTCTCCAAGTCTCCATACCTTATGCTGTAATGCTCCACTTGCCATGCTTTCATAGTGTACTACTGTCTTCCTCTTGTTGGCACTCCTTTCCTTTCTTGCTGTTATCTTCTTCTGAGACACTTTCATCATTATCCTTCTTATCAACTCAGTTTCTCTGTCTAGTATATCCTTTGTCTGCTGATTGTCTTCAACTCTTGATTGCTGAACTCTCATTCTTGTTGCCGCCCTTACATCCTTACCCTCATGTTCACTATTATCTTGCACCTTTTCAACTGCTGTCATATTGTCTTTTAACACAATTTTCTGCTTGTGTTTTCTGTACCTGTCAACTTCTTGTCTTTTATTTATGACAATTTCTTTGTCATCCTTCATCAACAATTTATTCTGAACATTTATTCTCTACTTTTCCAACTTCCTCCTTTGAAAGTCTAACTTCTATATAATTCAATGATTTTACTTGGAGTAAATTTTGGAAATTTTACACAATCTCCCATTTCTTCATTTGCTGTTGACCCATCATTACATGGTCCTTCTTCCTCTGCTAAATCTTTCTTAACATCCTTCAGTGGATGTTCTTCCTCTTCTTCTTTCATTTCGCTGTCCACCTATGCCAAATATGTTCTAGTTTCTGCAACAAAATCTACACTCATAAGACAATCATCAAAATAAAAAATATAAGGCCTTTGTGCCTCTTCTTCCTCTTCTAGCAACCTTTCAGTATGTTGCTCTGATCTCTCCTTTAACTCCTCTATAAGCACATCAATACGCTGATTCAAACTGAAAGAACTCTTGAGACTTAGCAAGTCTCATTCCAACACCATTTGTTTTAATGATGCCTCTTTGCACTTGTTCATTGTAGCAAACTGTTTCTTTTTTAGTGTCCTTGTCATATTTTGCTTCAAAACTTTCATTTTTTGGAAGGTATTCTTTCATGTTTTTGACAACTTTAAAACACTGTCTATTTTCTTCCAAACCTATAACCAAACACAAATTATCAGTTTTAAAATCACATTACCTTATGGTCTCATTTGATGCTTTAGTCATGAAGTCTTCTGGCTGCTTTGAATCATTCATATGATCCAAATCCTCTGGCTCTTCATCACTTTCAAAAAGTAATTGTCCACGTTCTGGTTCACATATCAAAACTTTAACATCTTCTTCAACATCTCTCTTTTGCTGTAGCTCAACTCTTTCGAACTTCTCTGTCTCCAATTTGGCATCTAAAATCTGTTCAAGTTCCCTCAGCTCCTTTATTAACTGCATATTCACCTGCTAATTCCTCTTCTCTTGTAGCCTTTGCCACTTCATTTTCTTTCTCATGACATAACCATATTTCTTGTCCGTTTCATTTCCCTGCAACATCTCCATTAACACTTCAAGCTGAATTGCTATCTCAGCCATTTCTCTATCATATTCTTCGTCACTCATTCTCATGCCATTTGCCTTGGCATCCTTCTCCTTTTTTCCTTTTCTACGATCTCTTTCAGAACCTTTGTTATGACTGTCACTAGTCATCATCCTCTCCATCTCTATGAGTTCCTCACTCACTTCACTATGAGTTGCATTAAAGCCTCTACAACAGCAAGTCCTCCTTGCTGCCACTTACCTCACCAAGCTCTCCTCTGTACTTGGTCTTTTCGCAAGCACTTGGTTCTCTATCTCTAAAACCTCCTTTGAGCACTTCTCTTTGCTCCTTCTAGACTTCAACTCATTTGCATCTTCTAAGAACACAACTGTCCTCTTTATCCAATTACTATTGGAATTCCTCAAGGTTCTGCCGCATTCTGCTTTCACTTAGAAACTCTTACCAACTTCTTTTATCTCTTATCAATTTTACCCACATCCTCTGTGGAATTGCCTTTGGGAGTTGCAACAATACTTTTGCATCAATACAAAGACCACAACTTTCCAATCTTCAAATCAAATTAAAATAAAAACATTTCATCTCACCTTCAAGATCTCTGTTTGATCTTGTCTCCCCATTCACCTGCACTTTGAATGGACTGTTCTTTTCACCAACCTCCAGCTGTATGTTCAAACTCTGTTACTTCAAGAACTTGCAAACATCTCTCTTACAGTTTAACTACTGTAATCCTGCTCTAAAATTTCACTCATTCAATATCTGCGAATCATTAGACAAATTTGCATACCTTTGTCTATCTTCAGGATCTCACCACTCCTGCAAATATGTTTCAGCAGATCTTCATGCTTCCACTGCGCAAACTTTCAACATTCAGCGTCTGTTAATCAGATTTAGAATCTGGTTCTTTCTTTCAATCTTCCAGCTTTGTCTTGGCAAAGCTTAACTGTCGGCAACAATTTCTCCTTCGCTGAGTTTTCTTCCACTCAGAAATCCTCACTGGTTTCCTTCATTACTGCTTCTTAAGGCTTGATCTTCTTTTGCTGAGATACTTCATTTGCTGCAACTATCAGTCTTCAATCTATTTCTTTATCCAACAAAACCCAAATCAGAGTTAAATAAAACAATACCTGCATGATTTCATAAGCAGTCTCCATCCACTCTTCAGATTCGAGTGAATCTCCATTCTTCAAAACATCACTGTGGATTCTTTATGTTTTTGAAATCTCTTCTTAATTCTTACTCACCTGCCTCTAAGAACTTAACTATTCTTCTCCAATTTCGATTTCAAATATTTCACAATTCCAACTATACGGATTCATTGGCTATAAATCACTTGCTCTACTTTTCTCAAAATCTAAACACTATCAAAATGCAGAAATTACAAGATTAGTATTCCTCTTACCAATCTCCTAGCTTCACCCTGGTCGAAATCACCGACTGTCAAGAATACTCTGTCCCTTCTTTTGCATGCAGAATCTTCTTCTGCTCTGATACCACTTTGATGTAGGAAAACCCTGCTATTACCCACAATATGCATATTGAAATGCATAAACCATTTTGCCCCAGGAATTAATATGGCCTACCGGGTCAATCTTCTTCATTAGATAATGGTTAAGGCCCCTTTTATTAATTCTCGACAATGATTTATCAACCTCTGTGGAAACAATTCCATAAACTAACTACAGTTCATGCCCTTCATCAATCCTTTCAATCGGGACTTTCTTTAACCCTCATAATCTTCGCATATAACTTTAATGAACCCTTCGTTAAACATTAATGCCCCCACATATAACTAAACCCCATAAACCTTTATTAACTTTGGGTCATACACCGGCTTAACCCACAAATCAGCTATCGGCGTTTTAATACTATTATAAACCTTTTCTAATAGAAATCACAATAAACATACGTTACCATACCTTTTCCACTTATTCCTCGTCTCTACACATTTCTCGACACATGCCTTATCACAATCGCAATCCTCCGCGAGTCATATGAACGCATGACTTCCTCCATCGCATTCGATATGCGATAACGCATTTGATTCCGAACTATAATAAACTATGGCCATTACCTTCTCGGGTCCGCTCTCATCGCATGTCGCAAAGCTTCTTGGTCCACTTACATTGCACTTTGCAATTGTTTAGGGCCTGATACATTACCATGGAATATTTGCGATGCGATCAAATCTCCAATCACATCGGAAATCACAACCGCCCATCGCATTTCGCATGTTCCAAGACTTGTGGCCCAAGGTTAAATCCTCCCTTTGGAATATTGTGATGCGAGATTCAACAGTGATCCTCCACCGTTTCATTGTGTGACTCCTCCTGAGCTTATCTCGATGTATTTCTTTGATCAAGATCGCTCCAAATCATTACTTGGGTTCTTCAATGGTTTCAAAGGCCCATTACGTGTCTCTGTATTATTCTTCTCCTTTGTGTATTCTCCTGGACTCTGCTTGCACGCATTTGTTATACAAAATACTCCGATTCATTCAAAATTCATCATTCGATACTCAAACCACACACTTATACAATTTCGGAATTAATCTCTGTATATATAAACAAACATTTACATAGTCTCACTATCTTTGGCCTGATCTTCTAATGTCAGTGGCCTCTATTTACAATCTACCTGTAGGCTTACAGTCACACTCTAACCAGCTAACCTATCCAACCTCTCTCTCCTGTTTATGCCTTTTAGGCTTACATTTATACAAAAGGATTCTAAAACCAATTCTTGGTTCACATCCATAAACTTTTCAACAAAATCCTAAAATCTCTTCCTCATCCCTAAGGATCGTCTCCAATCCACAAAATCATGAACTAACTCTTAATCTGAGTTTTACAATCAATTCTCAATCCCTCAATTCTCTCAACTATCCTATATCTCTCATATTCTCCTACATTTGAGGATATTTACAAATATGTCTCACAACACTCAATTAAATCCTATTATCATTAAAATCACTCAAAACTCTTAATAATTACATTAATTCAATACTTAGGAAACCAAATTCCCTGAAACACAAGACCCCCTATATCTACTAAAATATAATGTTAATGTTGAGCTGAATGCTCCTGCATCAAAAACCTTAGCTATTAGATCTTCTTTCTTTGATTCTTCAACATGTGGTTCCTTTGAGACATTTCGTACATCAACTTCGTGCTTTATATGCCCTTCACTTGGGTTTTCTTCAAGCACTTCTATAGGTTCTTCTTCTAATTCAAGCTTGAACTCTTAATTTAATGTGTCATTAGGTAGTACAATTATTTTCCCTATAATGATTTCTTCATGTGGCCCGTTGTGCCCTTCTCACTTAGAAGCATATCCTGCAATGTACTATTTTTTCTTGTACCAAATATTTAAAAACTTCTTTTGTACATTAATATTAATTATACTGAGCCCATCCAAGGATATCCCAAAACAATATCCACATCTGTTGAGCAATCTAGGGCATAGGAATTAGGTGATTTCTCTTAGATGATAATTGCTTGTGAAAACTTTTTACTTCTTTAGATTAGGTTCTTTTTTGACTTAAATTATTATAGTATTCTTCATCAAACAACTACCAAACCATAAAAAATAATGAGACAAGAGACACAAGATGTAGGCAATCAGTGAAGGCCAAAACCTCTCCAACTTGAGAGGAAAACCCAAACGAATTCTTATTTTAATAGAAACTTCAATTGACAAATACGAAGACCAAGACCCTTGACATATCAACCTCTCCAAGACCAAGTCATAAGACTTCTTTATTTGATTTCTTCTTCCTTGAGTCAACGATGGTCAAACTGCTTGCTTCCCCTTCTGTCTTGGTTATCCTTCAGATTTCGACTTCTTGGTTCACACTTGCAACTCGGCCTCTTTAGAAACCTTAGCTGCAGCACGCGTGAGAGGTTTATCCCTTGATTCCTTTTGCTTAGATGAAGAATCCTTTCTTCTGCAATTTGACTTGAGAACTAACTTGTTTTTCTTCTTGATTCGGCCTCTAAGACAACAATGATATATTTGGCTTCTTCTGCAGCAGGTGGCACTTCTTTCTTTGCACATGTGGAGGTATTTGCCATAAACAGACCTAAAATACTTCGGCTTGCTATTCTCCTTTCTTCGCTGGATGAGAGGCTTCTTTTTCTCCCTTCTTCGCACTTCTTTCTCTATCTTGGATGCTTGATCGAATCAGTGTCCTAATGGAGGCCGAGTCCTCACTATATATAGTGGACTGCCCATCAAAATAGGCCAACTTCACCTTTTGACTAGGCCGATATGCCATTCTAGAATCATCTTAATTTCCTTTTGTAGGCCGAGTTCAAGGGGTGCTTGTGACAAGGTCTTAGAGGGTTAATGATTCAAACAAATTTTCTTTTTACAATGTATAACATGCCCAAAATGGGTCTTCATTTCTCGACATTGACTCACTAGACTTTATGACTTGATGATCAAACCTAATAGCTCACAATGGGAGCTTACACTAGAAATAAAATTCCTTGAGCATGAAACCCATGACTCAAGCTTTACAAAACAATTTTATTTTTCTTCTTTTCTTCAATTACATAAAATCATGATTACACATGTCATTATGAAGACCAAACCTAGTTACATATTTCAACAACAATAGCATAAAAAATTGAATGAAACACATTTATCCATGGCAATCTTCAAATCTTTAAAAATTTGTACATTTTCACCCTCAACCTACATTGTAATATTGCTAATTAGTCATGGCTAATTGGAATATTTGATTTTGCTCAATTTTGCCTTCTATAGTTATTTGTAAATAAAAAGGTGAGGAAAAGGGGACATAACTCACTTTTAGAATAAAAGTCACTTCCTAGTAGCACAACGTTGTGACTTAAAGAGGAGCCAAGGGGGCCAAAGGACCACGCAGTGATGGGGCCTACACAGACACTTGGAGGGACTGCGCAGATGGGAAAAAGAACACATGGCAAGAGGAGATTACGTTGGAGGAGGTGAGCCTTGGGATTGAGAGAGGCCAATGCTATAAAGGAGAGAGGAGCCTCCTCATTTTGGCATTCAGTTATGAGCATTTGAGCTAGTCACTTCGACTTGGAACACGCTCACTGTTTAGCCTGTCTGTAGCACTGTTTAGTGCACTGAGTGTCTCCGTTCGGAGATCTCACCCTTAGCCCAGGGGGACTTCTAGTGCCTACTCGGGCAAGGTAGTTCCAACAGTCTTGAGAAAGAGGGATGCAGTTTTTCTGGGGGCAGTTTCGGATTGGGGGTTTGTGGAGGAGTTGAGCTGGGAGATTGAGCAAGAGATCAGTTTTTGCATATTGGAGGAGTTTGGCAGAGTTTCAGACAGTATTTTGGAGGATTCTACTCAGTGGCAGTGCAAAGCCTTGAGGGATTGTGTGATTCCCCCAAGGGGGCGATTTTCGGGGGTCGGCCATTTCAAAAAAGCTTTCTTGGATTTTTCTGGGTTTTCTGAGTAGGGTGGATTCTAGAGTTTCAGCGTTTTCTGAGGGAACAATCCCAAATCCTCATTTGATTTCCAGCAGTAGCAGCGACATGACAGTTTCCCAGCAGCATCCACGCAGTTCAGAGAGAGGCCATTCCTTTGCTATTCTAAGTGTATTTCTTCACTTGCTTGGTGCAAGTCGAGGTGCCATCTTTCTAATCACCTCCTGTACTCATTCCATTACTCAGTATAATAAAATGGCTTAGCATTTCTCTCTGCATTTCTCGAGTCTCTGCTTATATTTCATGTTTACATTATTATATGTTGCATCACTGTTGTTTTTATCATTTTGAGCTTCCCGGTTATTATATCATTTATACGTATTTGGTTGGAGTTCACTAGGGTTTTGGGAAATATCTTTGAAACGGGACATTACAATGGTATCAGAGCATAGATCTGGCTCAGCCTGTGGAGCTAGCAATCTATGACACCGGGGGAAAAACCCTACATTTGTTACAGAGGTAGGAGATACAGAGACACTGGGCGTAGGTTGGAGAACACCTACGGAGAGGAAGACTGTGTTCTGGTGGTGGACACAGAACAGGAGGGGCCTGTGGTGGACGTAGAATAGAAAGAGCCTAGGGTGGACGCAGAGCCGGAGGATCTGATGGCAGATGAGGACGGGAAGAGATTTGCAGACATGCTCCTCAAATCAGTGTAGGATTTGTTGAGGCAGATTGAGGTGATGGGGCAGAGATTCACGGTAGTGGAGGCTAGACAACGTGAGAACCCACGGGTTTTCCACTTTGGTGAGGGATTGGGTACATCCCACCATTTTCCAGAGCAGGGTGTCGCTCAACATGATATTACTCTGCAGATGGCCTCACATGTCCCTGCACGCTCTACCATGCCCACTTTCCTAGGAGCAGAGACGGGGCCAGAGCCCAGTAGGAGGCAGAGCCCAGTCATATGGGCGATTATTTTGCAGAGTACCAGGACTATGGGTAGGAGTTCAGGGATGCTCTCTCATTCAGAGACTTTGTTAAGCTCCAGCGTGATAGTAGACCCCGCGACCATTACAGAGGACATCAGCATTATCACGATGGAGACACCCACTGCACAGCTAGTAGGTTCCACTTGTTTACGTTTGATGGTTCATCAAACAGTTCGGCAAGGTCTTGGGTGGAGAAGCTGGACATCTATTTCCAGCTTAACCAGATGTCGGAGGCAGAGGCCATCAAGGTGGCGACATTACATTTGGATTGTGAGGCGCAGGATTGGTGGTTCCATGGGATGGTTACACTCGGACACTCTTCAGTGACAACATATGCCGAGTTCACTAGGAGATTGATGGAGAGGTTTGACTGGAGGGATCCGGAACATCACTTTGTTGAGCTGACGAGGCTCAAACAGACGAGGAGCCCAGAGACCTACATTGCAGACTTCCTGAGGATTTCAGTGATGGTACTAGATCTATCCACGGCATAGAGGATCTACATGTTTGTTGAGGGGCTAGTAGAGCCACTTCGGGGTCTAGTCAGATCCACTAGACCAACGACACTCCAGGATGCTATCAGCAGGACCTGGGACTTACAAGATGCCTTACCTAGGACCCGGACACCTTACCCCCAGAGACAGGCTTTCCAGCCTAAGGGGAAGGACGTGATGATTCCGCCTCCAAAGCGGAATCCAGGACTAGCACAGATTGATGACGATGCCAGGAGGGAGTTGAAGAAGAAGCGGTTGTGCTTTACCTGCCAGGAGCTGTGGGCACCAGGACATAGATGCGCTGCTGGCAAAACAAATTTTATTGAGGTCTTCTCCGAGAGCAGCGGGGAGGAGGATGACGTGGAGGTAGGAGATAGTCATGCTGTGTAGAGTCCCTTGCTGCCTCCACCAGCAATAGTAGGTGGTGCAGTTTTTGCACCTATCGGAGGAGCCCTTGCAGCATTGCGAGGAGTTCCCAAGTATTTGACGCTGCGCGTACGGAGGACAATATGCGGCCAACGAGTATCAGTTTTGGTTGACAATGGAGCCACCCACAACTTCATCGATGCACAGATGGTTGAGCGGAGAGGTATACAGACAGAGAGCTTTGATGGATTCTCAGTTTTGGTCCCAGGCGATCAGACCATGGCGTGTGCTTGTTATGTTCCAAAGTTATCAGTAACAATGTGCACCTACACACTGATTGACCACTTCTTCGTGCTCAATATTCCGGACACCAACATAGCACTGGGTGTTCAGTGGCTTATCACTCTAGGGAAGGTCACTACAGATTGGAAGGCCCTAGAGATGGAGTGGGATGATGAGAAGACAGGGAGGCATGAGAAGATACGGGGACAACACACATATCCACCTCAGACTGTTTCAGCTCATCGGATGGAGGTAGTCTTCAAGAAGGGAGACATAGAGTGGGAAGTGGAGCTGCGTGCATTAGAGGCAGGGACTACAGGGCAGACAATTGATCCGGAGATACAGTCCATCCTTGACCGGTATGCCACAGTATTTGGGGAGATTCTGTCGGGACAGCCACTGGATTGGGGGTTTGAGCACACCATTGAGCTTGAGCAGGGCATACAGGCAGTGACTACTACCCCGTATAGGCATCCCAAGGCCTATTGGGATGAGATTGAGCGGGCCATTCAGGAGTCGCTGGCTCTTGGGCACATTCGGCTGAGCACAAGTCCTTTTGCTTCTTTCGTGGTGTTGGTGAAGAAGAAGGACGACACATTGAGGATGTGCATTGACTACAGGGTCCTGAACAAGAAGACACTGAAGAACAGGTACCCCATACCCAGGATCGATGAGTTGAGAGGAGCACGATTCTTTTCGAAGATTGATTTGAGATCTGGGCACCATCAGATTCGCTTGAGGGAACAGGACATTCCCAAGACTGCCTTCAGGTGTCACTATGGGCACTTTGAGTTTTTGGTGATGCCCTTCGGGCTAACCAACGCCCCAGCGACATTCTAGTCTTGCATGAATCACATCTTTCGCAGTCACTTAAGGAAGTTTGTGTTGGTGTTCTTTGATGATATCCTCATTTACAACAAGACTTGGGAGGAGCATCTCTAGCACATTGAGACAATATTGCGCATCTTGGAGGAGCAACAGTTCTATGCCAAGCTCTCCAAGTGTGAACTTGGGTTGATGGAGATGTTATACTTCAGACACATTATTGTCAGGCCAGGGTAACTCCAGAATGAGCGAGAGAAACTGATATCTTATTCATTTAGCTAATACATATTTATATACAAACATGACGGATCAGTTCATCTTCTTGATGACTGTCCAGTTTACCCATCCGTTTCGGATTAGGTGTCAACATTCCCCCCCTTAATCTGAAGGGATGTTGGTGAGTCCAAGCATCGTTCTGAATCTTTCAAGCTTTTCTCTTCCAAGCGCTTTGGTGAAGATGTCTGCAACTTGCTCATTTGTGGAACAATGACGAAGATGGATTGTTTTGGCCTCAACATGATGTCAGATCATATGATATTTAGTATTGATGTGCTTTGTACGATCATGGAACTTTGGGTTCTTGGCCAACTTTATTGCAGCGGTGTTGTCAATCATGAGTGGAGTTGATTGTACTTGTTTTACCTGCAAATCTTCAAGAATTTTCCTGAGCCACACAATTTCTTTCGTTGCTTCAGCTGCTGCCACGTATTCTGCTTCTGTTGTGAAATCTGCTGGAACTGATTGTTTGCGTGATCTCCAAGAGACAGCTCCTGATCCAAGACTCATAGCATATCTGAAGTAGAGACCCCAGTTTCTTTGTTTCCATCGAAGTCTGAATCAGAGTATCCAATCAAGCTAAAATCGCCCACTTGTTTATACTTGATTCCAAAGTCTTGAGTTCCTTTCAAGTACTTTAGAACTCTTTTTGCAACAGACCAATGTCCCTCACAAGGCTTTTTGCATAAACCTAGAGAGGATTCCAACAACAAACAAAATGTCTGGTTTGGTAGTAGTTAGGTAGTTGAGACTTCCTACACGCTGTCTATACTTTTTTTCATCCTCAAATTCTTTTCCTTCAATGGATGTGAGCTTTAAGTTTTGTTCCATTGGAGTAGAAAGAGGATTGCACTCTGTCATGCCAAATCTGTTTAACAAATCTCCAATGTATTTCTTTTGAGAAAGAAATATGGATTTTGGATGTTGGGTTACTTCAATGCCAAGATAGTAATGAAAATAGCCCAAATCAGTCATTTCAAAACTTTTTCCTAATTCTTTCTTTATGGATGCAATATAACTTTAATTGTTCCCTGTCATTAGAAGATCATCTACATATACCACAAGATATACAACTGTTTTGCCAACTTTCTTGACAAATAAAGTTGCATCATCAAGATCAAAATGATTGAAGTTGAGTTTCAGAAGATGCTTAGTTAGTTTTTCATACCAGGCTCGTGATGCTTGTTTGAGGCCATACAAGG
>APFE030050340.1:0-18117 GCA_000404065.3 Pinus taeda
CATAAATATAATAGTAAATTAATATTAAATTAATTAAAGGAAGTTTGACTCGGGTCCTTGAGTCGGAAAGTAGTTGTTAGTCTTTTTAGCCGTTGGAGTCTCTACTTAGACTATTTAACACGCTAAACTGGTCTGTATCTTCAACTTGTCCTGACGATGAACCACACTAGTTGGTTCGAAACGCGTCGACAAATGATTAATTATGTGATTTCGCCGAAAATTCTCTAAACAATTGGAAAATATGTTATTGGCTCCAAGTGGGTGTACAAGGTGAAACATGTAGCTGATGGTAGTGTTGAGAATTACAAGGCCATATTTGTGGCCAAAGGCTTCTCACAGGTAGAGGGAGTTGATTATGAGGATACATTTTCCCCCATGGAAAGATACTCTTCTATCAGGACCACACTAGCATTAACAACATAGTTTGGGTGGAAGATCCACCAAATGGATATTAAGACTGCCTTCTTCAATGGAGTGGTTGAGGAACAAATCTACATTGAGTATCATGGGGGATTTGATACATTTGATAGGGAGACACATGTGTGTAGACTCAGGAGAGCCCTCTATGGTCTCAAGTAGGCACCTCGTGCTTGGTACACTTGCATAGATTACTATCTCAGTGGGTTGGGCTTCAAGAGGGAGTAGATGGAACTATATACAGACAATTGGTGGGGTCCTTGATGTACTTTGTGAACACAAGGCCTGATATTTTCTTTGCAGTTAATCAACTAGTCAATTTATGGTGGAGCCTACCAAGCTTCACTAGAAAGTAGAAAAACATGTTCTTAGATACCTAAGAGGCACAACGGATTTTGGTTTATGGTATAGGAGGATTGATCGAGTGAATCTCCAAGGCTTCACAAATGCAAATTGGGAAGGGATTCCATCAGATAGGAGGAGTGTTGGAAATAATACTGAGAGAGGGGGGTCAATCAATATTTACAATTAAATAATCTTTTATTCCCTAATCAAATTTATATACACTAGTTCAATGAAGTGAACTTGTGTGTGCATGCAACTGTGATTAAAGAAACCATCGTATACCTAGAGAACTTATGATTTAGTTAATTCACCATGTGTCCATATTTAACCAGTGCATTAGTACTTTATTATACAGTAACTATGTGCAGTAATAACATAATAATCCATCACACATAAGAAACACACATGAATACCAAGATTTAATGTGGAAATCCAATGCGGGAGAAAAACCACTTGCTATTGTCATCTCTGTCTTCTTTTTAATATAAAGAAAATATGTTTACAATCTTGTACTGGTGCAGACTCATACCAGTACGTAGGCACCCCCCTGCAGAAGGCTACAACCTTCTCTCTTTCTCCAGCTTCTACTGGAAGGGAGCTACAACCCCTTAGCTCTTGTACTAGCTGATATGTTTACAAGTACATAGGCACTGGCCTACAGAAGGCTATGACCTTCTTTCTTCCTCCAAGGACCATGTTTCATAATTTTTCAGATTGGATGCTCCTGGTACACAACAACACAATATGAAGGCCTCATTTCATGAAATTTTCACATTGAACCCATAAGAAACTTTGAAGCTCAAACTCTATAGTAATAATTGTATCAACCAACAACCAGTGAATCTAAACAGTTAGATCACTGTCACTAGAACACTGTGTTGAACCCAGAAACCTGCATCATCATTCAGAACTAGTTGCAACCTCAAAAACCATACATCAGAATGCATACACTACTTTAATGAACCCAACTTGCATGTATATGCTTCTTCCTTTAACCAAGCCTACGTATACCTCCAAAAATACTGAATCGTAAAAATGTCTGAACCAAATCTGTACCAACTAGTAATATTCTGAACATATACTGTCAAATTACATAGATCTGGATAGTCAGTAGTAAAGATCACCCTTCTCACTTAATCAATCAATCAATTAGACTCAATCTCCTTATGCATTCAATTCTACTTTTAGATCTAAGAAGACATCATTGATAGACAAAAGTAAACCAACAATACTAATCAAATATATTAGTCATTTGTGAATAACATACTTTTCTTTGTATACGCTACTTGGAATCTTCGAAACAACGTGTATACACGCCTTCACCAAGGTGACTTAGCGTATAGATTTGCAAATACTAACTTACAACTTCGTTGTTATTCCAGATTTCAGGCATACCCAGATCATGAAATTTAAATAATAAAACATGTGTAAGCAATCAGATCTAGCCCAATCAATATCAGATCATTCAATGATAAGTCATTTCAGTTCTTATGATCCTAATCTAACATTGAATTCAAGGTGCAAACAATATTTCAGATTATATCATAATCATATCCCTTGCAACATAAAATATACTTCAGATAGAATTATTCCTGAGAAACCCTTTCACTTGCACACTTGACCCTTTGATCTTCTCCTCCTTATATAATTTTTGGTCTTCCTCAATACCTTGGACCAAAACAACAGTTAGAACCTATGGTATTCTTGGATGGGATCAAATAGTCATTACTCCGCTCAATATTGTGGGCTAATACCATGGTATTGACCTTTGGTATTCTTTAATCTTGAATTTCCTTGATTTTCCAACCCATATGCACTTTTTCTCTTGTGAAAATGTGTGCATACGTATATCTATTTTTGTTTTATTAACCCTCGTGTATACACTACTTTTTCAAAGTTAACCTGCGTATACAACTTAAAATACCTTACAACATCCTTTTCCTTCAACTTCTTGATTCTGATCAGTAGACCTTTGTTCCAAATTCCTGTTCTTCTGTACTAATGCCCTGTTACATCTGAATTGACCTGTTACGATGTGAGTTGCCTTTTATCAAATCTGAACTGACCTGTGAGTGAGTTTCCATCAAGAACAACACTTGTATCATAATGCCAACAATATACCCCTTTGGACTTGATGGAAAACATATGGGTGTTGATTGCTTCAAGCTGTTGAACCTGTTAGAGATATCAAGCAACACCAAAATACTCTCTCTCCCTTTGACATCAAGGGAAAAGGGCAGACCAAGATATTCTCCCCCTTTGAGATACACTATGTTGTCCATGCTCCCCTTGAGTACATGCATAGTATGGAGAGATATATTTTTTAAAAGAATAACATGAATCTATAACTCAACTATGTGAGTATGACCTTCCTATCACCAATGACTCATACATACATCAATCACCCAACGAAGTGGGGATACACCAAATTTGACTCATCCACCCAACCAGGTAGGGATATACTAATTGTATTTACATGACTGAAATATAAAAATTATTACATCATTCTTCCCATACATAGTGGGGATACAAATTACATCATATGTCCAATAGGACTCCAAAAATAGATTATGACATAAGGAGACATAGTACACCCTATATCTTTAAATGACCTAAGCGATAATAAATATCTAAAACCATAGCTGAAATCAACAACCATAATGCCAACAATGCAGAATGTTTGTGAAGGCTAATGCTCCTCTTGAACCCATGCTACCTGCAGCCACAGAAACTCCGTGTATAGGAACCTTCTTCATGAAACCCGCATATAGGAACCTTCTTTTGGAAACTAGATTTAAGAACATGATGATGCAAAAACTACTCCCAGATTTTGTCTGAGATATTCAAATGTTTATCTGGGAAGCGTTTGGTAAATATATCAACAACCTATTCTTTGGAGGGAACATACTCCAATTTAACCTTTTGTTCAAGAACTTGTTCTCATATCAAATGGTGCTTAATGGGTATGTGCTTGGTCTTGGAGTGCATGACTGAATTTTTTGAAATACTGATGGCACTTGTATTATCACATAAAATGGAGATGGGTGGAGAACATGTGATTTGATTTTCTTGCAATGTTTGCATCATCCAGAGTAGTTGTGTGCAACAAGATGCAACAGTCGCATATTCTGCTTCTGATGTAGATAAGGCAATCAAAATTTGTTTCGTGTTGAACCAAGATACTAACCATGATCCCATATAGAATGCACCTCCACTGGTGCTTTTTTGATCATCAACATTTCCTGCCCAATCTGCATTTGTATATGCATGAAGAGTAAGATCTGTATCTTTAGGATGCCATAGACCAAAGTCTTGAGTTCCTTGAAGATATTTGAATATTCTTTTTACAGCCTGAAGATGTGGTTCCTTTGGATTTTCTTGGAAGCTTCCAATAATTCCTACAACATGCATGATATCAGGTTGGGTACTTGTTAGACAGAACAGACTTCCAATCATATATCTGTATGTTGGTTGATTCACTATAGGTGATTCATCGTTAGAACTGAGACTACATCCTGTTACCATTGCAGTACATAATGGTTTAGAATCTTCCATTCCATACTTCTTTGGAAGCTGCTTGAGCTATTTATTTTATGAAAGAAAATTACCATCTTTTGTTTGTTGTACTTGTAGACCAAGAAAATAAGTAAGTTCACCAGGTAAGGACATTTTGAATTCTTGTTGCATAATTGAAGTAAAGTTCTGACTCATAGATTCTTCATTGCTACCAAAGATGATATTGTCAACATAAACAACAATAATTAGTAGTTTATCATTCTCAATCTTGGTGTATAAGTTGTTGTCAACAAATCCTTTTGTGAACCCTTGCTGTTGTAGATATTTGTCAAGGCGATAATACCAAGCCCCTGGAGCTTGTTTCAGTCCATAAAGAGCCTTTTTGAGCTTGCATACAAGATTTTCATTATTTACAAGAATGAATCCTTCTGGTTGTTCAATATAAACTTTTTCTTCTAACTCTCCATTAAGAAATGTAGATTTTACATCCATTTGATACACTTTGAATTTTCGGAAACTTGAAAGAGAAAGAAACATTCTTATGGCTTCAAGTCTGGCAACATGTGCAAATGTTTCTTCAAATTCTATACCTTCTTGTTGAGCATACCCTTTACAAACAAGTCTTTCTTTTTTTTCTAATAACCTCTCCATTTTCATTCAATTTATTCTCGAATATCCATTTTATTCCTATAACATTTTTATCAAGAGGTCTAGGAACTAATTCCCAAGTATCATTCTTTTCAATTTGGTCAATTTATTCATTTATTGCCTTAACCTAACATTCATCTTTGCTAGCTTCATTAACATTTTATGGTTTTATGGAGGATAGTAATGCTAGATAACTGGAAGTTCCTGTAAGAGTTCTTCTTGTTTGTACTCCAGACCTTTTTCTCCTAGAATTTGAGATTTTGGATGATTCTTTTGAACATACCTGGATGGAGTATTTTCTTTGTCAATTGTATCTTCTTTTGATGCTTCATTGGTTTCTTCCTCTATATCATTTTGATTTGATATCGGAAAGCATTCACTGTCTTCCTCATTGTCACGATCCTTTTTTTGTTCCAGATTTCTGCATGCTTCGTCAATTACTATATCAATGCATTCAACAATTTTCCAAAGTCTCTTGTTATAGCATTTGTATCCTTTACTTCTAGTTGAATAACCAAGAATAATTCCTTCGTCTGCTATGGGTTCAAACTTACCAAGTTTTTCATTAGTCCTTTTGATGAAACATTTTCTTCTAAAAACTCTAAAGTGTTTTACAATAGGAGGCTTACCATACCAAAGTTCATATGGAGTTTGATCACTATTTATCGGAACATTTTCTTTGTTGAGAATAGTCACAACCATAAATGCAGCTTCGCCCCAGAAGGTGGCAGGAGTTCCAGATTCATCAAGAATAGCTTGAGCCATTTGTTGAAATATTCTGTTCATTCTTTCCACTACGCAATTTTGTTGAGGAGTTCTGACAACAGAGAACTGCCTTTTTATTCCATGTTGTTCACAAAAATAAAAAAATTCATCTGATATGAATTCTCCCCCTCGATCAGATGTGAGACATTTTATCTTTCGATTTGATTCATTTTCAACTAAAGCTTTGAAGGATTTAAAATTTTCAAATGCTTCATCTTTATGCTTTAGTAGGCCTATCCACCACATTCTAGAAAAATCATCGATGAATAAAATAAATTATCTTCTCCACGAGGTGACTTTTTCCTTGTTGGTCCACACAAATCAGTATGGATGAGTTCAAGAGACTTACTTTATGATCCTTCTTTTTCATTGAAATGAACTCTGGTTTTCTTACTGACTTGACATGGTTTGCATATGGTATTTTTTGCGATGTTGATATCTGGAAGATCATGAACCGCCCTAAGCCTGCTTTCTTTTCTTATTTGAGAAAAGCTTAGATGCCCTAATCTTCTGTGCCATAACCAATTTTAATTTGTTTTGCTTAGATAACATTGTTTTTGTCCTCCTTTCAGTATGTATAGATTGCTTGGAGTTCTTGTACCCTTGATTACGTTCTTTCATGTATCAAGCTCACAAACCACACATATGTTTGATCGAAACAAAAATTCATTTCCTTAATCACACATTTTACTGACACTCAACAAGTTATGTTTTAAGCCATCAACATACATGACATTTCCAGCTTTAACCTTTTCTTTCAAATAAATATAACCTTTACCTTTAATGACAGCTGGTGTCTCATTTTCAAAGGAGACATTTTTTTTCTTCTAAAGCATTATATGAATGAAGTTTCTCTTTATCACTAGTCATGTGTTTAGAGCATCCACTGTTAATGTACCATTGATTTTCTTCTCCTTCTGCAAACAAAGCTATGCCACATCTTTTTGACTGAAATTCCTTCTTTCTCCATACCTTGAAATTTGATGATGTTTTATCCTTTTGAAGTGTTGGCCAAAATTTTCTCCTGCATTCAGATTCTTCATGACCAAAGTTATTACAAAATGAACATTCACTTTCATCTTCAAGAGGAGAAAAGTTATTATAAGATTTTTTCTTGATTCCTGTTATGCTCCTTTGATTTCGTGCTTCTCTAGTCATGATAGCTTTGTAAGAAACACATTGAGAAACCTTATGCCCAAAGTTATGGCATGAAAAAAATTGTCCATTAAAGAAGTTTCTATGATCATAAAATCTTTTGGTATTGTTTACACTTTGGTTTATGCTTCTATTGATGTTCATCCTTGGAGTAAATTGAGCATGATTTACTTGATGAGTACTTTTAGGCTTTTGATGAAGAACGACATACTGTTCACTGGTCTTTGCTGCATCAAGATAGCTTCTGGTGGAGGCTGATAACTTTTGTGATTGGGATGATTCTTAAATATATCCAAGACCTGTATTTATAAGAGGAGAATGTTGAACCTTTATGATTTTATTTAAGGTTTATGATCCTTTAGAAAATCTAAGATTAGGATATTTTGTCTTCTCAAGTTATTTTCTTAGACCCACAACTTCACATTCTAGTTTTTCATTGTGCTTTTCTCTTTCAGTGCGTTGATGTGTCAACGTGCCTATGATCATATTATTTTCTTCCAAATAGATTTTGAGTTTAGTGATTTCTTCAAGAAAGTCTTCCATTTCTAAGGCATCCAAAAAATCATCATTTTCATAAGCCATGAGTAGTTTATAATCTTGTTCAACTTTATCTTCATCACTATTAGATAATCCATCACTATATTCATGAGTATAGTAACTTATTCTATTAACAACCTGTTTTCTATTGCGTTTTGTGGATTCCTTTCCTTTTTCATGATTATCTTTATGAGGACATTTTGCAAAATAATGGCCAACTCTACCACAATCAAAGCATTTGAATGGTAGCTTACCTTTGAATCTTTCAGAATCCCGTTGAAGCTTCTTGACAAAGTTTACCTAATATTCTTCTTCTGAAATATATCCTAATTCATTGTGCTCTTCCTTTTCTTTTCCTTTTGTTGATGCTTTGAAAGCAGCTTCTCTCATATCTGATGGACCTCCTTTCCTCATTTCAAAGGCAGTTAGAATTCCATGAAGTTTAACCACAGTAATAGATTGAAGATCCTATTTTTCTTCTATGGAAGATATTTTTCACTCAAATTTAGAAGACAAGGATCTCAAAATTTTCTCTACTAAAGTAGCCTCATTTATCTCTTCACCCAGATTCTTCATACAATTAACAATCTCATCTACACGTAAAAAGTAACTAGCAATACTTTCATCACTATGCATCTTAAGAGTTTCATACTCAATTATGAGAGTTTGGAGCTTAGCACATTTTACCTGGCCGCCTCCTACGTAGCTCTAAATGATTTTGTCCCATATCTCTTTGGCTATCTTGAGCTGCATGACCTTGACGAATTTTAATTTTGATAGACTTCCCAATAAAGTATTGACTACTTTGGCATTGGTTTCATATAACTTATTAACTTTTGTATCTATAGGTATTGCTGCTAGAAATTGGTATCCTCCTTCCACAATTTCCCAAGCATCAACTCCAAGAGACTGAAGATAAGCTCTCATTCTTATTTTCCAATATACCAAGTTGTTCTCATTGAATATTGGTGGTTTGATATATCCCATGCCTTTGTGATTGTTCATCGTGAAAGATGTCCTTTCAAGCGATCAAGCTTCTTCTGAAGAACTTGCTCTGATACCAATTGTTGGAAATAATACTGAGAGGGGGGAGTGAATCAATATTTACAATTCAATAATATTTCATTTCCCAAACATATTTATATACACTACTTCAGCTTTGCGTGTGCACGCAATTGTGATTAAAGAAACCAACATATACCTAGAGAACTTATGATTTAGTTAATTCACCATGTGTTGATATTTAATTAGTGCATCAATACTTTATTATACAGTAACTATGTGTAGTAGTAACATAATAAACCATCAAACATAAGAAACACACATGAACACCAATAATTAAGGTGGAAAACCAATGCGGGAGAAAAATCACCTGCTACTGTCGTCTCTATCTTCTTTTTAATATAAAGAAAATCTGCTTACAATCTTGTACTGGTGTGGACTCATACTAGTACGCAGGCACCCACCTGAAGAAGGCTACAACCTTCTCTCTTTCTCCATCTTCTACTGTAAGGGAGCTACAACCCCCTAGCTATTGTACTAGCCAATATGTTTACAAGTATGTAGGCACCAACCTACAGAAGGCTATGACCTTCTCTCTTCCTCCAGGGACCATGTTTCATAAATTTTTAGACTAGATGCTCCTGGTACACAACAACACAATATGGAGGCCTCGTTTCATCAAATTTTCACACTGGACACATCAGAAAATTTGAAGCTAAAACTCTATAATAATAATTGTATCAACCAACAATCAGTCAATATGAATAGTTAGATCACTATCACCAGAACACTATGTTGAACCAAGAAACCTACATCATCATTCAGAACCAACTGCAACCTCAAAAATCATACATCATAATGCATACGCTACTATAATGAACCCAACCTGCATGTACACACTACTTCCTTTAGCCAAACCTGTGTATACCTCCAAAACTACATAATCATAAAAATTTTTGAATCAAATCTGTACCAACCAATAATATTCTGAATATCTACTGTCAAATTATAGAGATCTAGATAGTCAACAGTAAAGATCACCCTTCTCACTTAATCAATCAATCAATCAGACTCAATCTCCTTATGCATTCAGTTCTACTTTCATATCTAAGAAGACATCATTGAAAGACAACAGTAAAACAACAATACTGATAAGAGAGATCAATCATTTTTGAATAACAAACTTTTCTTTTGTATACGCTACTTGGAAGCTTCAAAACGACGTGTATATTTGCCTTCAACTAGGCGAACCGACATATAGATCTGAAAATACTAACTTACAACTTTGTTGCTATTCCAGATTTTCGACATACCCAGATCATGACATTTAAATAATAAAACATATGTAAGCAATCAGATCTAGCCCAATCAATATCAGATCGTTCAATGATAAGTCATTTCAGTTCTCATGATCTTGATCCAACATTGAATTCAAGGTGCACACAATATTTTAGATTATATCATCATCATATCCCTTGCAACATAAAATATACTTTAGATAGAAGTATTCCTGAGAAACCCTTTCACTTGTACACTTGACCCTTTGATCTTCTCCTCCTTATATAGTTTTTGGTTTTCCTAAATACCTCAGACCAAAATAACACTTAGAACCTGTGGTATTCTTCGGCAGGATCAAATAGTCATTACCCCACTCAATATTGTGGGCTAATACAATTGTATTTACCCTTGGTATTCTTTAATCTTGAATTTCCTTGATTTTCCAACCCATGTGCACTTTTCCTCTTGTGAAAGTGTGTGCACATGTATACGCTCTTTTTGTTCTGTTAAGCTACATGTATACGTGGCTTTGTCAAAGTTAACCTATGTTTACAACTTAAACTACCTTACAATATCCTTTTCCTTCAACTTCTTGATTATGATCAGTAGACCTTTGTTCCAACTTCCTGTTCTTCTGTACCAATGCCCTGTTACCTCTTAATTGACCTGTTACAATATGAGTTGAGTTTTATCAAATATGAACTGACCTGTGAATGAGTTGCCATCAAGGAAAACACTTGTATCATAATGCCAACAAGGAGCACATCAGGATCCATATTTAGTGTTGGGTCAACAAAAATTTCTTGGTATGGGAGGAAACATAAATTTGTAGCACTCATCTTAGCAAAGGCCAAGTATATGGTTTCTAGTCCATTAACATGCAAGGTTATTTGGATGAGGAAGATCCTGGTTGGTATCTTTAATCATGAGATGGAGCATATAGACATAAAACTCTCTGAAAATCTAGTGTTTAACAATAGGTCCAAGCATATAGACATAAAAAACCATCACCTGAGAAATTGTGTGTAGAAGAGGATCATCATGTTGCAGTACATTCCCACAATGGATCATGATGCAAACCTTTTTACAAAGGCTTTGTCAAGAAGAAAGTTCGAGTTCCATGGGAGCAAGATAGGGGTGGTTCAAAACTCTTTTCTTCCTAAGAGGGAGTGTTAAATTATAGCAAGAGAAGGCTTCCTTTGAATCGCGCCTTATTCAAATGGAGAAATTCAAATTTCCACATCATCAAGATGACTTGAGTTGCAATTAGCATGAGTGACATGACCAAGTCACTTAGTTAAGTCAATAAATTAGAGTTTGTGGGCAAGAAGTAGAGTTGTGCATGAGTTGATTGCTAAGATATAGGAATCTAGTGGATTTATAGTTAGTGAAACTTAGCTATCTAGGCTCTAGTCATGTATAGAGTCAATAAGCATTCAGTTTAGCAGTTGTAACTATTGTTAACTCACTAATCTCTCAGTTAACTAATCAATTTACTAAAAATAGCCCTATTCATGCATGGAATTATAAATTTCCTAGTTGAGTGGAGGAAAAAGGCATCATTGTAATTATCAATGTATATGATTGAGTGTACATGTTTTGCATTGGAGTAGGTGAGTAATTTCTGTTGAATTTGTGCAAGGAAACAGGAGGAAGTTGGAGGCTTGTTTTGGCAAAGTGTTGGCCAAATCAGGAGATCAATATTACAATGTAGGTTGAGCTTCAAGGATGGAAATTGTTATTGTAATAGATCTATATTCTCAATCTGATATAATAAAATACAGATGAGGGGTTTTTCACAGTTGGGTTCCCCAGTAAAAATATTTTTTTTTCATTATGATTGGATGATTGCATGTGTTTCTATTATATGTTTTCCTTTCTATAGATTGAATAGAAGAAATCTGTGTCTATTTCTTTTAGTCTGAATTCATTATTAGCTACAAATTTTGAGTTATTTGTACACGCAAATTAAAACTTTGGATTGAGTGAATAGGGTCAAGATGAACAATTTGTAGCAGTGGCTGAACATTAGTTGACATAGAAAGCATTTAGAAAATAACATTCTTAGTGATTTGTGTCATCATATTTTGGAAGTGGAGGCGGTGGATTAATAAGTATGTAGCTTAGTTTAAAAGAAGATGAAACTTATGCATTCTATGTAATATCATAATATTAAGTGTCATTTTTTTGAAGCAGGCCCATTCTATTGTAGGTCTATTGCTAGCTTTGATTCAAAAAATGGTACTGAAAAACTATAGATTAAAAGGGAAACTTGTTCTTCTAGCCCAACATTAATCGAGTGATTTTAAATGGTGTGGGAAGTGGGGCCTAAGCATTCCAAAAGGAAATGGAATCAATTCAAAATAATTTAGAAACAAATTGTGATCTCATCTCTGAAATTAAAAACTCCACACATTACAAAATCTTGTTGGCAGAAAAAAAGGGTTATGCCCACTTGAGCTAGAGAAAATAAAGACAACATTATATAGGATGCATGACAGATTTGGATAGGAGAAACTTACAACACCAAATTGGCAAGGAAATGATTAAAAAAGGAAGAAATCATGCAATATCTAGTGAAATATAATGTTGGGGTCGTAAAAGAAGAGCACTTCCTGAGGAGAGGACAAAATTGAATCAAAATATAAATTATTGTTATAGGACTTAGATATGCAGGAAGCAAGCATAGAAAAAACAACATTACTACATTGAGAATGTTAAACCAGTAGGACAGATCAAAGTGCAATGCTACGTTAAAGTTAATGTGCCTTGGAGGTGAAAGCATGCTATGGCTCAACTAAGAAACACACAGAGATGGAAGTAGCTCAATGAAGAATGTAATGGCAAGACTTGCCATGTTTGCAGCTCTAAGAAAGTAGAACCAAACAATACTTCCTCTTACATTGTAGCACCTATAGAATTGTTAAGATGGGATTGACATTGGAAGAGAAAAGTTGGAACACAATTTTCTAGGACAATTAATGGGTAAACGTTGCAAGCACAGAATAAAAAAGGATGCACCTGATAAGAATTTTTTTTCAAGAAAATACACAGACATTGAACACCCAAAGAAGCCATTCAGTTAAACATTTCAGGGAATATTGCTCAAACCTTGCATAAAGGGCTATCCTCCTTTTGAAATGAGCTTATCATTTAGCTTTTTAAGTACATTCATGTTTTTCAGAATTATATGTTCTAACTTTGGCAAGGCAAGCCACTTCAAGCTATAACACCTTTGTCCTATAGATACTTGATCTTGTGGAAATTTTAATAAATACATATCTACCCATTCTATTTATCACATGATGAGCACTAAAAATAATTTGGTGCTAGAAAAATGACCAAAAATATATGAAAAGTATGTTTCATGCTTGTTAGAGCTCTTGGAGACCACATTGATTCCCATGGACCTACTAACTTCTAATGACAATATACACTCCCAAAATTTTTGTTATAACTTTACCTATATGTGAGACAATACACCTTGTAGAGTATAATGTGTCACCTAGAGTATATCCCCTGTGGATCATATGCAAAACTAACTATAAAATAAGTACTAAATTGCTTATTAATAAGAAATGAAAGTGTGTGAGGAGATATAATGAACAATGGCTGCATTATGTGTTATTTCTTTCTTAAAGAGTTGGAAAAATGATTTAATATGAAAAAAGAAAGAAAGTATGCAAGTATTCACTAAGTTCTCTAAACTGTAGTTTTGGGAAAGATAACTAAATGAATAAAATAGTTGAACCTAGTTCTTTGAAGAAGGATGAAGAAAATCTAGAGAACATTGATAGTGGGAAGGATGTACTAGTTATGCTTTAGCCACAATAGAAGTTTGATATGTGCTTCATGGATATTCAAATGCCAAATATGGATGGGTTTGTTTCAAGTTATGTTGCCTTATTTTCCTAGAAAATTACCTCCTTTCAGTGTTATCATTGTGCTTCTTCTGTGAGTTCTTGAGAGTTCAGACTATTTCAACCTCTTTGAAGTCTAATTTCACTGTCATATTTCTTTAAGGTCTTAATATAATATTCAAGTGTAGAAAGAAGACCAAGTTAATCAACATAATCTAGAAATATTAGACATAAAAATGAATATTTGAAAGAGTAGGGAAAGTTATCTTTTGAGCATTTGCACAACATGCCTGTAGACAAGATCAAAGCCAATATTTTATGTTTCAAGAGTTTGACCCAAAATGGTTATTTCGCTATGGGTAGAAACTTTGGTTCTACCCTTTAATACAAACTTGTGTAGCTAAATTCTAAATGAATTTTACTAATGTTGGTATGTTGTGGCATATTTTTCCTAGCCTCAGTTTTTGTTTATGACCAATATAAATAAGCAAATGTTTTAAAAATGCCTTGCTATCTTTTGAACATGTTGGATGTTGTAATTTTGTGATTTTTCTATCTTTTGAACAATCAACTTGAGATACTGACTCCTCAACATACCCCAAAATATCTTCAGTCAGACATTCAAATTTCTATTGAAATTTTTGTAGGAATACTAAACCCTGCTAAATAATAGTGAATATGTATCCTCACCTTTGAAGCCATAATGTTTTTTTCTATTTTTTGGTTCACTAAATCTCTTGGATTTTAAATCTAGGAGTTTTGATGGGTTTCATTGCATTTTCTAGTAAGGGTCTTCGCTTTCTACAACTTCCCATTATCTCAAGTGAAGGCTCTCAAGCTAATTAATTATATACTCATTTAATCATATACTTTTATTTTTTTCTAGCTCACTAAATATCCTGGATTTTCTCAAAGAGTCTAAGGTTTTCTCTTTCACCAACTTTCCACTTTTCCAAGTTAAGGTTCCCAAGCCAATTAAATAATAATTATCTACTTTTTGCATATTCTATACTTTCTTTCCTTAATTCCTTCTCCAAATCAATTAAATTCCTTCTATGAGTTGTTAAGCTACTTTCATTGAGGATGTTTCCATTTTTTCATTTGGGTGATAACTCATCATTCATAGAAGAGTTGCTAGTTTCTTAGATAGGCAGAATTGGAATTTTATACAATGACGTAATCTCTATTAGAGATTGGAGCTAAGGTGGTTATGATGCTACATTTATCCTATGTGGAGAGGGGGGATTCTATAATTGCTATGCTAGGTTTTACTCCTTTTGTGCATTAATGCAATTCAAGAAGAAAAATTCACTTTAACATATTTTATTTCTTCATTTTCCTGATATCACCTCTTTTCATAACAATAAAACTCCCTATGTTGGTGGGGTTGAGCTTCTTGTTACTTGTGTTGATCATTTATGCTTTTTCTCTTTGATATCTTTATCACTTCCATAAAGTTAGTATACCAAATATGTCCTAACCCCCTCATGTGTTGCATCTTCAACATGTGAGATTGGTGGACATGTTGTTCTTACATGTTAGATGTTTCCTTGGTAGGACTCATGTCCTCTGCACATCTGATTTGCAAGAACAATGTATCCTGACATATAAGACATGTTTATCATGAAAAAGTGACCATAGACCTGAAAAACAAACTTAATGAGGGATCATACCTAAAATTCACCCATTTTATGTTTTGAAAAAGCATAGCAAAGTGTGCAGACGAGAAATTTTGACATTTTTTTGCATTAAGTTTGTATGTGTCTATATGATATGTTTTATTTCTATGAATTTCAAGTTATAAAAAAATTAATCACACACAAATTTGTGTCATATATTCGAATCCCTATGCTAGGTGACTTATGGAGAAAGTTCCTCTAACTAGTCGAATGATCCCTTTAATATTCACATTCCTCCCAAGAGGATTTTTCTTCCAATTTTTATTGTCAGTTGCCCCAAATTCTATAGATGAGGAATATATCTACCTCACTTTCTATCAGTTTGCAAAGCAAGTCAATTCCCATAAAGGATATGTTGCCTTGACCATCAAGTTGGGGTGTATGAATTCTTGATCCAAATATATAATCTAGACATCAATGCACAAGAGCTTCATTGTGGGAGAAATGCCATAACACGTGCATTCATATTGGGGGATATATATTGAGGAAAACATGACATAATATATAGATCATATAATAGGAGGTAAAGGTTTTTTATATTGGCAGGTATAAAAAATGGAGTTCAAATTTAATGAAAAAATATAAAGGGGTATAAAAAAATATAAAAAAATGGATACCTACAATAACTAGTGAAATTAGTGGTTTTTTAAATTAGTAAGGTGTATTGGGTTCATATTGGTAGGGGGTTAAATAATGTAATTGTTAGAAGTATTTTCCAATATGTAGTCAAATTAAGGGTATCGTTTAGTATTCCACTAATGCACCTGATAATTGAGAGGTTCACTGAGTGAAGATCCCATCCATAAACGATAATTTTTCAAGAACTCATCTACATAAAATATTATTTTATTCTAACATTTCTAGTCATTTTGTCCAGAACAACTCCAAAATTTACAAGTGTCATGCAGGTATGTATTGTCTGTTGGTGGGACTCATAATGATAAAGCCTGTTTATTGAGGAAATTGATAACTAAACCCTCCATTGCAAGGCCCAGTCATCGACATTCCATTTTTCATGCATAATTGTTATAGAAAAATTTGAAGTTTCCACAACCACAAACTATGAATTCCTAATCCCAGTAACAAGGGCTACTATAATTAGTTTATTATCACTAAAACCTATACCTCAATGTAACAGGTTACCTCACTTGTCTTTAATGACCCTTCATCCTCAAACTTTTACCTTTTGAGCCACTACCATTATTTATCTTTAAAACACCTTGTTGGGAATGGTTTCACTCTATTCAAACAATTATAGGGTTAAAACAATAATTTTAATTCTAAATATTACGAATGAGTAAAATAATAGCAATTTTCTCATCCCCTTTAGTAAGAATGAAAAATAATTAACATCAAATAAGCCTAAAGGGTATTACCATGTTTGTACAAAACTCCAAATTTATTCTAAAACTATAATAAATAATAATTGCGATCATACGACATGCTTTAATTAGGGTAAGAATTGGCTTAATCAAATTTTTGTTCTGGAAATATGTTCTGAAATCTTGTATCAACATCAAAAAATTAGGTTATAGGTTTAGATAAATTGGTCCTGCTAAAAAGATATGGACATCGAAGAAGAAAACTAAATCATTTTTTGCAGAGGCAATAACTAGAAAAATTGAACCTTCAAAGGCTTAAATAAGCTAGATATTGGGGAAATCTAAGGTAGAAAAGTTGAAATTAAGTAGTGAAAGCCAAATATGTAGGAATATGCTTGTTCACAAGATAAGTTTAGCACATTAAGATTCAACTATCAAGCATTTGGCAAAGGAGTACACTTTCAAGTTAAATATTCAAACTATAACATTTTAGTACATTTTTCATGACAAAATTGTTAGATATTTAGAATTAAAGGCTAATGAACTAAATTCCAACAACTAAATATTTCGAGAATTATTACATGGAGAAAACCTTGAATACATCATTAAAACTTTATTGTTCCAGTTGAAAATATATAATAAGGACTAAAAAAACATGGAAGCTTACTTACAGAGTGGAAGGCTTCCTTCGAAAGAATGGTGGATTCATAGCTCTAAAACCGAACAATCCCCTACAAATTATCGACAGACAGATGAATTTAGATGTTTCTTGATCTTCTCTAAGAGTTCAAAGCACCAAATTGAATAAGAGCAGACAAGGAAAGAGTAAGCTTCCTTTTTCTTTGTAACTTAATAATACTAGACTCAAGCTCACCATCGTGGAGGGGGCTTATTGTGCTCAGAATAAGGGAATTAATGTAACCTATGAACTAAAGATCAATGCTTAGTTTTGGAAGCCCATCCTTCAAGTTTTGGAGATCAATGCTTGGTAGTGGAAGTTGTCTTAGTGGTGATGGAGGCTTGTGCCTTGCAAACTAATATTGTCAGTCTTCACAATGTTTTTGGCACTTTCGAAGGTCCATGCCACATAGGAAATATCCAATATTATACAACGACATATGATCATTTAATTTTCTAACACATGATCAAAAACACAAAGTGGTAGTGAGAGGGGACTTCTTCCCAAAGGGAACACCTTACATCATAATAATAATATAGTTAAACTACTCCTCCTCCTTGTTATTATTCAAATTTATTAAACCATATTCATATACCATAATATGATTATTAAATATTAAACCCTATTCCTAGACCCTAATATTATCATTAAATATTAAACCTTATTCATAAACCTTGATATTATTAATAAATATCAAGCTTTACTAAGAAACCCTAATATTAATATAACTAATAAACCTTAACTATGACCAACTACTATTGACCTTGGTTGAATTTTTTCAACCAATGTTGACTATAATTGAATATGAACGAGTTACATTGACTAAGGATAACTATGCATGAAAAAGGTTGGCTATTGTTGGCTATGGTAAACATAGGGTTGACCAAATTAGATCATAGTAAACTACTACTACT
>APFE030050341.1:0-16203 GCA_000404065.3 Pinus taeda
GGTCCAAAACCAAAATTTTCTGGGGCGCTACCCTGGACCCCATAAAGTGGGGTTACGAGTACCCCTCAAACCCCCTGTTAACTATGTGGAAAGAATATAACACAACCCAACACTCTCAACAACATGAAAAGAAACAGGTTAAGTAGATATAGAGGAAGAAAACATACTGCAGTCATTGCGACAGAAAAGGCCATCAAAAAGCCACTTGTTGGAAGCTCCATCCAGAGAAACGCCTTAAAGGCAAAACATCTATGCGTGAACCAGGAAAATCAGTTGTTCGACAAGAAAAACCGCCAGAAGGAGGTGACCCATTCACATTGATTAGTGAAAAATGGTTTTTAGACATGTTGTCATTTCATGGTCATTCTTTTGTAAATCATTTGTTGCATTTTAAAGTGTAAAAGTGACGATGTGTTTTCCATCACTTGGTCAAGAACAATGATGTCTGGTTATGTTTTGAGTCGTATTTTGAGTTGCATATTAAAACTCTGAAAGTGATGTTATGTTTCTGTCACTTGTCAAAACAATCATGTTTGGCCTTATGAATGTAAATCATGTGTTGTAGTGATGATGTGTTTTCCATCACTTTTTGAAGCAACCATGATGAGTTGGCCTTGTTGTCATAGCTGGGGTATTACATCCATCTTGTTGTAAACTTAACCACTGAGTATGTGTTATAAACTCGTGGCAAGTATTGGACGTTTGGGTCTTTAGTTTGGTCATGTCATTCAAAGCATGTCAGTGGCAAACATTGTACTACAGGTTGCAGAAGTAGCAAGTGTTGGTTCATCGCTTAAGGCTCCGAAGAACAAAGGTGAAGGAGATGGAAGCAATACCTTTTCAGAACACTTGTGATGTAGACAGGGTACAGATAGAGATGCAGATTATTGTTCATACTTTTGGCAGACCAAAAGCTCCTCAGTGGGGAGGATTGATCTAGGAGGATCTTGAGACACCAAGGGGATGGATAAAGGCTCGAAATTAAAAATGGCAGAAAGGAGTAGTTGATGGCATCAGTTGAAAGGGCTCGTCTCCCTGATTGGGATGGTGCAAACAGTTCATCAATCTGAGCTCGTATGCAAAAGATAGAGCCCCTCAAAGATTGGTATCGCAGGGGGAAAATGAGGCCTACAGTGCACCACATGGCATCCCAGTCAGCATGTGGGACCCACATGGTAGCTTGACATTTGGCATTCCTCCAGTGGCCTTCTAAACCTGCATAAGAAAACAAAAAATCATTTAAAATTATAAAATAACTATATAACAAATTTTATTTTATAGTTATTAAAATAACTATATATAAAAGTCAAATCCCATTTGTTTTATAGTTATTAAAATATCAAAGCCCAAAATATATATATGGAAAAACCATACAATGGTTACACCCATACGTGGCAAGGTCATATATAACAAAAAATCCAACGTATAACAAATATATGGCAAGGATTAAAGGTCATATACCATATAAAACACATAGTATGGTTATATGAAAACAACATATGGGAATATGGTTATAACCAAAACCATAATACATATATTAATCCACCTCGTTCACGTGGATATAACAAAACTATATATATTAATATATATCCAAACCGTTTATAACCAAAACACATGGTGGAGATTACTTGGGAATAACTGTTAAAAAAAATCAACGAAATAATATGGTGGGTGTGAGTCATGGATGGTGGGCCGGCCCTTGGGGCACGGCCCACCATCCAACATAAGTCAACTTCAAAACCATGGTATGCCATTTATGGCACACCCCCCAACCAACATAACGTATGGTCGCACGGGATACAAGGAGATATGGTGACAGGCAAAAATCTTCCAATGTACAGCGCATAAAACCTCAAGTAAAGGCAATTAAAAACAAATATAATTTTTTATATATATGTATGGAATACGGTTGGGTAAAGTTGAGGATGTGGTTATTTTAAAGTGGGTTTTGGTAAAAATAAACCATAGCCACCTTATGGTTTAACCCACTCAAGTATTATTTAAAATTCATTTTTTACTATTGGAAAGGAGAAGAAGGACTGCACGAATTTTGAGACTGGCGCTGGCACGCAAATCGAGGCAGTTTAATAATTTTTAACGCTGGAAGTATGAATTTTGCAAGAGGGCAGAATTTTCAACTTCTCAGAAATTGACAAATTTTATATGGATTTTACACCTCTCGTCGCCAGAAACACAATGGCGCTATCCATTTTTCAATATGAGTTCTGCATCTTTTAGTGATTTCCAGAATGCATGTGGAACCATGATTTCAGCGAAAACAGGGAGCGGAACCATGATCCATGAAATTTTCCCAAAGAGGTAAAATTTCACTTTGTCAGAATATGGTCGAGTTTATACTTGTTTTTCATGGATTTTTGTAGGGATCCTAATGGTGAAATCAGATTTGACATCTGAGCAGCGGATTTTCAACTCATCCCTGAAACAGAATCTTTGAGGAATCCTAAGGGAATCTAAAAGATTCATTGAGCTCCAAATTTTCAAATTCTCAGAATTTGGATTTTGGATAGTCGTTTCAGCACTACTCAATGCTGCAAATATGATGGTGTATTCAGATTTGTTTTTCTCTCATTTATTCTTTCAGTGACTTTTCTGAGTGCTAGTACATATGTCCATCTTCATGTGCGAACAGTCTTCTTCTTGCGATCGATGCTATGAGATCAATGTTTCAGCAAGCTTCAGCACTTTGATAGCCTTTGCTTCAGATGGCCCTTGGTGGTGAGGTATATGATGTGTTCATGTACTTCTTCTTTCTACATTATGTTGTACAGATCCATGATTGATGTTGATGTAGGATATTGTTTATTACATGTTGTCATGATTCCTTGTTTGATTCGATGCGGAGTCTTTCTATGTGATGTACTTGTTGTCATAACTCATTATGTTATGTTTTAAGATCTCTTGTTGTATGTTGCTGGGATACTCTTGTTGTCGTCATGCATGTGTTTTAGCTTTGACATCCCTTTTGTGCTATGTTGGCGGGATGTGCACCATGCTTGTTTTTGTGTCATACTGATAGGAGTCTTTTGATTGAGAGTTCTAGCTGTGGAACATCTCTTAGAGCCAATCCTGCATGAGGGCATTCTTGCTTGTATGATCGAGACATCATCTCTATGTACATCATCTTTATTGACAAAACATAATGCAACGGCCTACACCATCTTGACACCGGGGCTTAGAGACGTAGTTCCTCCTGGACGAACTCCGTTATCAACGACTTTTGTTTTCATGTGTTGATGATTATTATGCTCTTCTTCTTTATAGTATGTAGATGGATTCCTTAATGTTTCTTTAAAAGCAATTTTAACACATCACGAAAGTAAAAGGTCTTGGGAAGGTCCTTCTTCACACTTGGACATGGATCACACATGGAAACCTCTCATAGGGCCACTTGGCACCCTTTGATTGGCCCATGTGGTGGCCTATGATTGGCCCAACTAACCACCATACATCTAGTCACCTTGTTGATGTCAGCTGCCCAATCAACCATCGTAATTTTATGTGTCCTCATCTGATTCATCCCTATCAAATCTGTATTGCCAACCAAAAACTACCATATCACCATATGGACTGCCACATCACCATACAAATGTTGCGTGGAAAAATCTTATTGGTTCAATTGAATGATGAAAAGTATAAATTCGAGTGAGACATGGAAATCTATCATGCTACCACATCACGATGTTGACGTTAGTAGTACAAAAAGATGAGTCATTCTGCTTGACTTTGACTTTTGCCTATGTTGACCTCAAACTTTGACTAGCCATAACTTTGTCATATGGAGTCTGTTTGATATGATCCAAAGCACCATTGGAATCAAAATTTTGAGCTCTACACAATGTATTTGTTTACAAGGAATTTTGAGACAATCAATTTTTAGGCATTCAAAGATCCACTTGGATGATGCCTTCCCACAAAGAGAATTTTTAGACTCCAAAAGTTTTACAAATATGAAATAGACTCAATTCTCAAATTCCCATACATAGTGGTTCAACAACAAGCCAGAAAAGAGATAAAATGCCAGAAAGACATTGCTGAATATAAGTGATTTATACATGAAATCACTTTACAAATTACCCAATGGGAATACACAACAAGTAATTACAATTCTAAAGAAAGCTAACTATAAAAAATAGTCTACCCATTATGTGCCCAACTAGGCTTATGGGTTCTCTTTTTGCACCTGCTCTACTTCGAATATTGCTTCAAAAACTACATTAGTTTCCACTTTTCCATATGTCGCTTCCATTATAGGGGATTTGATAACCTCCTTGTCCTTCTTGACATAAAATTTCAGATGGAATTTCCAACACCTCTCCATCTGGTGCCCATTCATACTGTAATGGGTATAAAAGTTCGTACACTTTCCCATCGACAAGTAAGTTTCCAAACCTAGGAGAGGTTCCTCATGTCTCTTCCCAATGATTTGGTCCTTTTTTTTACCAATTCCTTCCATTGTTTACACTCAACCACGTAATGGTTAGATGCATGAAAAAACATACATGGAAATTTTTTCCATAAATTATCATAAGTAAACAAAGTTATGGAATAGCCATGCCATTTATACATGTCTTTTGGGCTATGACTTTGACAAGGAGAATTGGGCTTGGCATGTCCTTTGGAATTCATATGTTTGTGGAGACAAATTGTCACTATCACTACCATCATGGTTTTATGTACCATCACTTCGTAGGAGCCCTTTTAGCATGAAACCCATACTTGATGATTTATTTGTGTTAACAATTTTGGAGCACTCTCCAAATTATGGATGGCCATAACCCGATCATTCGTACCATGGTCATTTCTTCACTTCGATAAGATTGACGATTCCTTGGCCATTAACTTCGAGGCACATTTTGTCATAACCCATCTCAATTAAAAGCTTCATACCAATCCGTTTGGTATGCTTTTCAGAGGATAAAAAAGTTGAGTCATTACCATTAACTAAAGGGATAGAGCTGGAAATATTGATTACCTCCTTTGACAAAAAATCCATCTTTTTCATTTTAGTCATTGATGAAGAAGTGGATGATACTTCAAGAAAACCACTTTTACCAAACGAAGCATGGGGCTAATCTTTCAAATGCTAGAAAAAATCACAAGAATCATTTTCATTACAGGATCCATATCTTGTATATTGACCATTCCCACAACTAATTTCAACTTTGAGGGATTCTTTGCTACTTCCAGGATGGAACATTCACTTGTCTGTTCCTCCACAATGTTGATCTGAGATGATCGTATGTTAGCACTGATGTAGAATTGGTTATGCCATTAATGAATAGAATGTTAACTTAAAGTATTCAAACCGTGAGAACTGCTTGAGAAGAAGAATTTTACGACAAATGATAAAACATAGATCATATGCAAAATAGAAGTGAAACAGAAAAAATACAGTGATACCAGACAGAAAGATTGATTACGGAGTTCGTCTCTGATGGACTACGTCTCTGGGTCTGCTTTCAAGATGGGTGACCGCTTTATTATGATTGAAACCGAGGAGGTTGATTACACAGAGAATTGATCAAAATTAATGCGAACGCAGGCACTTTTGGTCACTGTCATAAGGAAGTTCTCTAAACCAGCTTTCCAACGCCTATCACGGTTCCTAATTCTGACTCTCGATGCTCTTGTTACACTGAAAACCAAACAGCCTCTATCCCTCCAGAACCTGGACATGAAACTCAAAAACCACTCACCTTCTCTACAATGAGCAAAACTGCCTCTTATAGCCCTACAAGTACATTCAAACTCCTTCTTCCTAGTTTAGGAATGGATTCTTTGATTTTAGGGTTTGTTGGTTTTGGTCTAACCATGTTTTGCCACCTTAGGGATAAGGTTACATGGTCTTGTTATTAGTTTTAATTCCAAAACAATAAAAAACCCAAATATAAACCATATAATAAATCGAAACCGTGGTGGCTCGCTGACTGGGCAGAGGAGGTTGACCACCGGCATGTGAACACGGCGGTCTAGCCATTGTCAGACACATAGTGGCTTATCCGCCCGATGGTTATGGTCTGCAGTTAGCCACGTGCAATGTGAACATGGCTTGCTCCTGGCAGTTTCGGCAACAGTTATTCCATAGCGGTTTCGATAATTGTTTACTGTTTTTCGCCCATCACATGGACATAGCTACGGTTAAGGTTTGATACAATTACGTGATGGTTAATTGCTAACCCTGTCGGTCTTATTCACTGATCACATGGTTGACTGTGACTTCGATGCAGTGAAACTCCACGGTTAGAGACTGTCAACAGTTTTGTAATGTTTATAACGTATTACATAGGATGAGAGGGGTACATAGTTTTTATGGGTTTTATGACATAGTTTGTTATGTAACATGTCCAATAGGTTTTAGGACTTAGGGTTTAGGTCTTAGCATAGGTTTAATGTTTTTTAATATATGTTTATACATGGATTTAGGTGTAGGACTTATGTATGGGTTTTAGACTTAGGATTTTGACATATCAATTCATGGTTAGGGTTTAGGATTAGGTTTGTAAACTTTACATCAAAACCCATTTACAACCATTTGTCACAATGTGACATTCACCCACACACATATCTTCAACACAAAGCTACATTTGCGATGACACCACATGGTGACAAATATGTCGACAGCCAAACCCTACAAAGTGGATGATAACCATATGTCGACAATCCCAAACTCTACGAGATGGATGATAATCACACATTGACGACCAAATCCTGGTGGAACTGACGATAACCACATGTCGAAAACCAAGTTTCAAACCATATCATCATGAAAACCATTGACATCACCTGATCAACTTGAACCATAAACAATACTGTCGAAACTGAACAACACCAAACTGAATGCTGACGACAACACTGTCCCTGTGTAACAGATTTGACAAGATCCTCCTAGATCAAATGTGCTGCAATTGTAGGAACATTTTCCTCTTCTCCTCCTCTGTTACTTCAAGCAATATTGTCAACTCAACATTCTCCAGCTGAAGAGATAAATTAATCTCCTCCAACTCTTGGAGTCATTCATGCTTCAATTTCTTGCCCATGCTTGCAACTTGGTCAAACCTTCTTTCATACCACTTAATCTAAAAATTTGATCATCATTAACGCTTTGCAAGATCATAAAATAATGGGTCTTAAAAAATTGTCTGTATTTGTATGTATCCTAGTATGAACAGGCAAATTCAATGAACTACACAATATAAATGAAACATGTGTTACTCAAATCCAAACTATGGAAAAATAAGAGAAAATAAAAGAAACATCACAACACCAAAGTGATAACGGAGTTTGTCCAGTGTGGACTACGTCTTCGAGCCCTGCTCAATGATGATGAGGCCACTTTATTAAGTGCAACAACTGAATAATGAGTACATACAAATATTTGTCAATATAAGAAAGGAACTTTCTAGTCGGGTGGTGATGTCTCTCCTACAAAGAGAAATTCTCATACAAATAACTCTCACTTAGAGTCATTATTTCAACAAGACAAATAAACAATAAAATGGGTTGTCTCACATATCATGCCATTAGGTCCATCCACTACTCGGATTCAAAACATACTCAATCATCATCACAATTGTCTCATGATTATGAGACAAAAAATGTCAACATGAACACTTCCCAAAGAAGTATCAACAATGCCTTCTTTCAACTTGCACCATCTGAAGATCAACTGAAAATTGGTTGCTCAAATGAGAAAATAAACATCCATAAATGAATTTATTGTGAAATTTTAATTCATTTGAGTATAAACTCAACTATATTTCGCTTAGGCCCTCACTTTGGAATTCTCATCTCAAAGTGCATGCGTAGAAAAGTACAATGGAAAAACCTCCAGCTCTACATGCATTGGTACAAAGTCCATTGATCACCAATCCTGCATAAAATGGAAACCCTTTGCTCTCTTGTACAACAAATCTTCCATCTTTTCCACTCGAAGAGAAATAGGAAAATGGTTAAATACCACTATGCCTTTGAGGATCATTTGTTCAAAACTTTAGTTTAGAAGTCCCAACTCACAAATATGACATTTCCATGACGTCTAGAAGAGCCAAAAACTCCTTTCTAGGATCTTCTTCTGCTAAAAGAGGATTCAGGATGAGAAAAATAACCTCCTTTAAATTTTTGTCTATAAAAACTACTCAACGAAACATTTTTTCTCTACCATTCATTCAACAAAATGGGCATGTGGCCCAAAGGTCAAAGCACCTGGTTAATGGACCAAAGGTCCCGGGTTTGATTCAATGGGGTCAACATATATTATGTTGTTTGGTTTTTAAATATTAAATAAATTATTAAATGGTTCGTTGGCCCTTCCCTTATTCTCTGCACAATCACATTACACCGTAATGACCTGGGGCTGTTGGATTCACTCCCATTGTCACGCCCTTAGTTTCATTAATATTGATACATTCGTGGGTTGGGTTGGTCAGGCATGACCACAAGCCCGCCCATTACTCCCAACCGCCAACCATTGAATCTTTAAATACAAGCGCATGCCCATGGGTTAATAAGAATCACCTATGGCCCAACGATTGGGCACTCGTTTCATTGGATGGAGGTCAAGTGTTTGAAATTGTCGGAGGCTGGTTGGCTAATAAAAATTTTGACACGAAATTCTAGTCCAAATGGTGCCCTCTAATTGGTGCATGTGGTGGTCTGTGATTGGCCCAACTAACCACCGTACGCCTAGTCACCTTATCGACATAATCTTCCCAGTCAACCATTGTATCACTATGTGTCCTCGTTTGATTCGACCCTGTCAAATCCATACCGCCAACCACAAGATACCACATCACCGTACAGATGCCATGTGGCAAAAATACAATTGGTCTAACTAAATGTTGGAAGGTCTAAATTCAAGTGACACATGGTCGTCTCTCATGCTGCCACATCGCCATGCTGACATTAGCAGTACAGACTATTGATTCATCCTGCTTGACTTTTACTTTTTCCTATGTTGACCCTAAACTTTGACCAACCATAAAATTTTCATACAAAGTTCATTTGACATGATAAAAGCGTTGTTGGAATTCGAATTTCAAGCTCTACGCAATGAATTTGTTTACAAGGAATTTGGAGACAACCAATTTTTGGGCATTCAAAAATACAGATATATCACTCTGTGTGTGTGTGTGTATGCACATGACTGTTATCCAAATCAAACACAAATAAACTAGGTTTATCCATCACCTTGACATAATTGAAATAGGCATGCTAATAAATGGTTGAAAATTCAAATCCCATGTTAGTTATGTAGGCTATAAATCAAAATAACATGTCATGAATCTGTCAAACCAATAGTCATATCAATCATAAGTTCATCGTTAACACAGACGCATATTTGTATAAATTAATCCATCAGGTCAAATGTTTTAGCTTGTGGGTGTGCGTGGGCCTATTTAAGTTCAATGTTGAATCCCTAGCTCTGTGGTGGTCCACTCTGTGAATTTTAATAGAGTTTCTAACTATATTCCCCAAAGATCTAATTTTTAAATATATGCCCTGATGCCACTCTATAACCACCCCACTTCCACTCTCTTAATGTTTCTCAAGCTAAGGAAAGTGTTACTTATCATTAACCCGATCCCCAATGTCAATTATAAAGATGGGGTTAGAAAAAATCCTCATTTTTATAATTCTATGGAATTCACTTCTGAAGTCACCTTTCATCCAACTAATCAATATCTTTTTGGCAACAAAAATTTCACCTCAATCCAATTCCTGGATCAAAATTTCTTCAATTAAAGTTCATCCTATAAAAAGAGGCCATGTCAACATACTGACCATGTGGCACCCATGTGGCCTGCACATAGCTCTAACAAATAATCTAGGAGGATCATGCCATTAGGCCCATATCATATTTCTATGGTTGTTCAACATCAAACAAGGAGAAGGTGGTGGTGGGTAGTGAGGGATCAAAAGATTCCATGATGGAACCATGGTTAAGGTCGGGTAACCTCCTCTGGCATGCTCATGTGCATTTTATTTTGTATCAATCACCACACAGAGCAGTGGATAATGAGAAAAGCTCTAACACTCCAAGTTTCACTTAGACCCTGCTCGACGGGACCTTCATTCATTATTAACCAACATTTTTTCAGGTGTGTCAACCCCCACCTATTCCTAAAACTTAACCAACAGGGCCAATGGCCTATGGGTGGTGCATCTTCACATGTCATGGTTTCACCAACGCCTACTCGGTGTCAACCTATGAACATTCACATGAGTCTAAAATTCCCTGTCCACTAGTGTTTATGACATACCGTACCTCATAAGTTGATAAGAAGCCTAGGGTAATTCTAGTGAATGGGAGGGTGACCACGTCACTTATGCCCAAAAAATCTCAATCTTAAGGAAATTCTTGACTTGATGGCCTGAAACTGAAGCCATCAAATTGGTGAACATGTATCACACAAGGGTGACCCAGATCATCTACTCCTATGAATTATGGCCCAATGTCGAAGGTGTAAACCTCTTGATTAAAAAAAAGTCACCAATGCAAGAGTAATTTGAACTATGTATTCATTTAAATGCTATCGTAGTACACCATCGTAACCATAAACACATAACTACACATTTATCGTGAACATAATTATAAACATCATAATTCAAGATGACATTAAATCCATGAGTTTATGAGACAACATTTCAATCATAAACATAACACCGAGATTCACAACTCAAGAAATCATTTATATTTATAATACACGAGATATTGAATCATTCAATCATGACAAAATTTCATCGCAATCCATAAGAATTTATTCACAAGAAATTTTGCACTTATCTTTAAAGATGGATGGCAACTAAAGCATGGACTTCTACTCTCCACCCAACCATAGGCCATCCAAACTATAATATTTCTTACAACAAACTACCCACAAGCCAGATTCAAGGCCTAAGGGAATGCATATTCAAGGAAATTCACACCAAAGGCTTAATGACATAACTAGGAGGAGTCTATATTTTAGGTGGTTTATCAATCACTCTCCAATAGTAAGCACCATAATGAATCACTTTCTCCCTACATTAAAACACAGGGTTTTACCGAAGGTCAAATGGGTTATATCTTAGTTTCAGGAGGTGAAATCAAATTATTTTGGTGTTTTATCAACCACCTATTCATGGAAATCACTGTAGGGGCCACAATCCACTATATAGGTGGTTTATTAGCCTCGAAGCAAGCACCACAAAAACTTAGACCTGTCTTGGTGTGTTGACAGGGGAAGAAGTCCCAACTGCAACGAGTTGAGTGCTTGCCAAATCAAGGTCCCAATTAGACCCATTTTCATTTAAATGGCTATATACTCTCCATAACCAAGGCTCAATTTCCTATTCTAACTTAAATAAAACTAAAACAAACTAAATCTAAATAAAAGATAAAACTAAACTAATATTAGAGTAAATATATGATGTAGATTGATTTTTAACAATTAATTACAAAACATATACAAATTTTTGTTTATGAAAGTTAGATTTATCCTAAGGGACCTTACAATAATGAGATTTCCAGTTGGTTCAAACTTCAGTCTTGTGGAGTCAATGTATCATTGTTGTTCTACTCAGTTTTAGCGTTTACTTCTTGAATGGCTTTGTCAGCGTGTTTCCCTCTATTCGTATTTTCAAATGAGAAAGAAAATTATGTTCTGGTTTCTCAATAAATGTGAAGGGAGGCCAACATTTGTAGTAAGAGGTCTTGGGTTCACGCGTAGAGGTTGCTACATCGTTCGCTTCACAGATTGGTAAGAGCGTTGGAGACAAGTTCTCGTATTGCTTGGTGGACTACATACATTCTTCACGTTGGTGGATGGATGTTCGTTTTAAGAATCGAGTCAAGGTCATTCCAGATCAGAGGATAAACATTTCTCCGGATTGAATCCATCTCAGAATTTATATACTCTTTAAAAATGTCATGCTATAGAGTCTAATTTTTACATTTTTTTTTAATTGATTTCTATGGAAATTTATGAATATGATCTCATAATTCATCTCCACGTTCTCCAACAATTGGAAATTCATTTATTTCTACAAGAAATATTGCAGAATTATGGAGACCAATTCTAAGATTTTCCTGGGTTCGTATGTTAATATGAATTTTGAGTTAGCATGGAGCTGGAGCTTGCTGCATAGAGGATTTGACTGAATTTTGGCAATGGAGATGCGTGGTGGATCAACCTACGTGAAGTCACCTGCGTGGGAGCGTTGTACTGCCTAGACATAAATGTGGTGCAACGAAGTTATTGCGGCATGGAACTAGGGAAAACAAGCCGAATCAGTATTGATATTGTGTGCTTCATGTGTGGAAATTAAAGAATATATCATTTGAGTGTTGTAACGTGAAGCCTGCACAACATAAGCTGAGGCGTAGAACCCGTGAATTGAGCCTGGAACTCTGTGTGTGAGAAGGAGCAGAATAAATTTTAACCTGGAGCGTGGAGCGTTTAAAAAAATTAATGATCTAGAGCATGAAACCTGTGGAAATGTGTTCTATGACTTGTGAAGACATGAGACCTGCGTGCCTTGGATATTTTCCGATCTAGATTTAACACACTCTGGTAATGTGGGGGGATATTCAGTATGTGTTTCGCTGCTATCGAATGAGGATTTCTATGAAAGCATATGCAGTACAAGGCCCAAAGTGATGGTGAGGTGATGATAGATCCCATCATGGAAAGTCAGCGCAAAGGTTTTGAGAAATTGTCCAGAAATTGTAATAGCCTTCACATAGATCTTGAACAAATTCATGTGATTATTATTCCGTTTATTGTGGTCTTGTTGACGGGTGTTAAATTATGGAGTTGAACTGGCAGTTAGACAATGTATCATGTACGCGTAGGGATTCACGATTTTACGCTCCAAAAAAAAAAATTATTAATAATATCCCTACCTCCATGGAAGCAGATCGCATCTGAAGACTTCACCATTAAACCACTTTTTGTTCCAACCGATAGCAACTCTAGTGGACTTGACTGATCTGGTAGTTGATCATCTGAGACAATACGATAGATTCGTCGTAGTTTTCCGAGAAAGAATGCAGTAGAATCCCTAATCTATTCCAATATCGTTCATCAAAATTCCATCAATCTCGTCGAATGTACTAATTGCTCTGGCTCATCTGCTCAATCGATGGAATAGATTATTGGAGTTATGCACTGCTTCCATCGCTTCTGTGCCGTTTTTATTTCTTTGTAACCATTCATCTAAGGTTTCATTGCCTTCATAATCCCAGATGAGCTCTTCAAAGTGCTTATCTGATTCATGAGAGGCATAGAGTAGCCATGGAAGTTTCGCTGACAACATCCTTATGATGTGGATGTTTTCTGATAGAAGCTTTCCATGCGAGCAATGCTTGTAACAACCCATTACCTGATTGTAGCTTTCCATATAGGCCCAGTACAGTGAGGCCTCATCCTGTGATTCATCTTGCTAACAATAAATGATGACGTGTTTCTCTTCGACATTATTTAAATTTACAATATCATATGAGCATCGCATCTAGTAATCTGAGCTATCGTGACGTTATGCCTATGTTATTCAGACGATCTTCCTGTGAAAGTACCAGTCTTTGCTTCATTATTTGGGCCGATGGCATTATGGTGTTATTTTTAATTTTATTTTTCCATTTCAGGAAATGCCTACTGAACTTCTGTATTTACTTATTGGGGACTATACGTTTCGGTTACGTTTCAGTAAATTCCGTATGCAGTTACTTATTTGGTACCTATCTGTTTGTTTTTTTTTGGTTTGTTATTTGTTATTTTTGTTATACTCTGCACTTTGAATGAATCTGTGTTTAAATTTTCATAAATTGTTAAATGGAGTAAAAATTTCTTTTATGGACACAGTAAAGTAGTGGATTCTGTTGGGTAGTGTTCAGATGATTTTTCTAGAATTAACCACTATCCATGGCCAGAATCTATCCACATGAACTTATCTGTGTTGACAAGATGAAGTTCACTCCTGGATCCGCTACTCAACAAAGATGTGCTTGCGGTTATTTGGGTCCACAGGTTCATGTTTGTCGTATCAACATGGTTATGTGTTGAAAGTTCAAATTAAATTAAGGTTTATGATTAAAGATTGGGTTAAAGGAGCTTTATGGTGAGAAAAATCCGAATACATTTTTAGAGAGTTATATTTTCGTTTTTCCAGAAGTATTTATTAATAGTGAACAATAAACGTTGATTTAGTATTAATTTATGTCAAACTTATCAGTGTCTTTAATATTTAGCCAATGTTTTAATAAAAATGTTTTGGCAAAAAAAAAAAAAAAAAATTGGAAAATTTCTGTTTGGATGTGTTATGCCTGATATCACAGTATTTCATTGCGTGTTGCCTGGTCTCATCTATTTTATATGTGGGGTTCAACTGCCTGTAACTTGAACACTGGCCCCACCTAAATCAAGTATACATGTTGGAAATCAATAATGTTTGTTACCTTATTATAATTTGGGCACCTCGAGCAAAAGGAATGAATAAACTTTGTGCTGTAAGTTCAGTTTGTTTTCTAACTATTGTCCGTTAGGACACATGGAAGTGTTTCATTAGATATATATAGATTAATGACTGATAAACTATGCTTGTTTCTCACTAATTAAAAATGCATGGATATTGACGTTTTATATTCTCTAACGGATTTTAGGCTTCAATATGTAATTGATCTAAAGTTAATTTTTGGTAAGCTTGTCATTTTTTTTGAGCCACTGTTTTTATAAGAAAATCACAAATGAGGGAAACCAAAGCCTATCTTTACCAAAAGACTTTCAACTTTGCTGGTACTGTCTTAGTTATAAAAGTTGCTTATTCACTGCTAGACCAGTTCAGGTTTCTCCCAAGGGAAATTACAATACATATAATCCAGACCTAGTAATTTATAGAATTAATCTTGTATCTGGGAGCATATTTCCTTTTTATTTTACTTTACGATTGCTGATCTGGTATGAATATCCTCGGGTCTAGAATTGCTTTTTGTTATTGCTCTATTGATTTTGGAATTTTTGCTCTATTTTCTCATTGCAATTTCACTGATTACGGTTCACAAGAAAGCGTTACTCTTCTTTCTACTTTACCTTCCAGTCATAGACTTGAATTCCTTGATTATTTCAATAGTAATTAACTTGTACTTGAGAAAGCAGACCCGATTTTTCTTGAAAAGTCATCAATATATTTTGAAATACTTTCAACTTGCTATTTGTGAAGTTCTCATGGGACCACAAAGGTCAGTGTGCTCTAATTTCTATTGCATGGTTGAATCACAATGCATCTTCTTGGCAATTTTATCTCTATGTTACTTGCTGTAAATGCAAGCTTCAAAATACAACTATCTTCTGTTGAATCGGAGGCAAACTGTGAAGTATGGACAATATTTAAAAAAAAAAAGTGCAAGGAGCGAATCTGTTGGGACCACCTTCTTCAATACTTTTTGCAACTAATCTTGTTTCCTGTTGTCCTTTATGAGGCATGTGCTTTCATCGAATTCAATCTTGAAATGGTCCTCTGCAATTTGATTGACTGGCAGTAAGCTTTTCATTAGGTTGGGTGCATATATAACAGTCTTGCACATCTTTTGACACCTCCATATGGCGTCTTCATTGCCATTATTCTTTGACATTTGACAGCTTGTAACTTGTCTTCTCTTTTTGATTTTCACTATATGAAATTTTGCATCTCATACTCCTTGTAACTCTCAAGCATATATACAATGCCTCTAATGAAGTGAGAAAGAGTCCACTGATGGATTTGTAGCTATGGTTGGTCTTCATACTTAATGTTTTAGCCTTTCAATAATATGTAAGCCATGTTATTCGTGTCGGCTTCAAAAGAGAGGGAAAATGAATTTTGAAATTTAAATTATTTTTGCTTCCAAAATATAAAGCTGGCCCTCCAAGAAGTACAGGTTGGTCTGTCCATATAGACACACCACTTGGGTTCATCCAATCACTATATGTATTCCAATTTGACATCAAGTGAACAATAAAATAACTGCTCAGACATTGCTTATTTGGTTAAAAAGAATCAAGAATACAAGTCAATAATTGAAAAGCTACAAGATTAACAAGAAACAGGGTATTTGGAGTTGCATTGAAGGAATTGTTTGACTTGAGAGAAGATATTGGAGCACCGAGTAGAATCCATTTTGAGAAATCGAGGGAGAAAAATATCAGCTTATGACTACCATAAAGCATT